>BJBW01009015.1:0-30801 GCA_004320125.1 Scolopax mira
AAAGAATTTCTTTCCAGTATCTAATCTAAATCTCCCCTTCTTCCAACTTAAAACTGTTGTGGGCAGTCCTCAGAAAAAGGACACTGTTGTCGGAGAGAGTACTGCAAAAAAGCCCATTTCACACAGACCCTAAAGGTATGATAAAAAAAAGGCAAAAAGAAATCCCTCAAGCTAAGAGGAAAGACCTACAGAAAGTATGGAAAAGGGGCTGAAACAAGATCCTTTACTATTTTCTTTATCACTTGCAAACATTATTTCTACAATGATGCACAAACATAAATAAATAAATAACAAATGGGTACTATCCCCGGGAGGGATATTAGTACACTGCAATTCAACAAGGTACAACAGAGTGAAAAATAAGGTGCTGTGTATAACCATCATAGATAAAACCATCTAGCACTCTGGCAAGAACCAAATGCTCAAGAACTCCAGACCACAAAACTAGCTGATTTCTTTATAAGGCACCCTCTCATCCTGAAACCTCCTCCATCATGCTGCTGTGCTGACAAGTGAAATTCACAGGTAGCTGCTGGGCCGTGACTCCACTGCTGGTGAGGAGCAGGATTTGCACCTTGCTGTTACCTCCGCCTGCTCCTCTCATCGCCTCTCCCCATCCGCTTGGGAATGGTGCAAGATGCCACCCCCTCCTGCTGCATCTCCACCAGCCACTTCAGGAGGTGGGATGCCATACCATGCCTGTGCTCGGCCTTTTTTATGGTCATGAGCTTAAACCTGGGCAACACAACGACTCACCAGCACTGTACTATCAAAAGGAATGTAAGGTGCTACAATGCTCAATACTGGGTCATTCCTCTCTTTGTCCTCTTCTGCTTTTCTCACCACCAGCTCCCCCCTCCTCACAGATGCTATAAAGGTCTTTTCCTTTGGATGACTGGCTATAGGGCTTATGTTTAAATAAAACGCAGAAGAAGTCTTTAGTTTAAGATCATGTTATCTATGGTAAATGTTATTTGTCCCTGACAAAGACATCGCCAATAATAGCTCTCCTACTGTTTGCGATGCCCTGACACAGCACCACCAACACACATCTCCTGTACGTCTTACAACATCTACAGCCAATATGGGAAAATACCACCAGAAAAATAAGTACTTCTGTTCTGGCAGCCAGGATCACATCTAACTGCTCCTGGGAAACTCTCTCTCCTTATCAACTACTGAGAGGTAGGTTCTGAGTTGTCTAAATAATCTGAGATGCAGCCTCTGGGATTCTCAGTGGCAACTGAAGGCAGACAGTACTAGGCCAAAAAAAAGGTAACACTTTTTATGGTCATGCCCATGCTATTAGCAAATACCTTTTTAAAACAACTGGCACTTTGAGTTTGTTTCCTTCACAACATCAGGAAAACAAACATCACACCTCACACTAACTAATAATGAGTTGACTTCACCTAGTCAGTGGACAGACATTTGCATGGCCCCAAGAATATCCCACTGTTCACCCTACACCAGCCAAAGGCACCATATGGCCTACTATATTGGTGTCATATCTAATTTCTGAAATTATGTAGGGCACTCTTTCAGAGAAGTAGGTCGCTATGATATTTTGGATGCAAAGGTCTTCCACTCTTGGAGACCTGAATCAAACTTTCATGTAAGCATAGTGCTTGTTGCTATGACATAATTGCAAGCTTGTTTATGTTATGAATACTGTGTAATCAAGTCTGCATGCAGTCTCCTCTATTCTGGGATTGAAAGTACTTTGACTTATGAGTTATGGCAAACATTTTCAGTCTGGGGATCTGCTGTCACAGGAACTATTTGGAAGGCAGTGGGGCAGAAAGGCGTGCACAAGGGGAAGGTGCTCAAGGACGTGATCAAAGGAACAAGAGTACTACTCAAAAAGCAAACCCACCGAAATAAAAAAGTGCATGTGGCAGTATGTTCCTTAGATTCCTCTCTGCTTAAGACCAGGCTATTCCTAGTAACCCCCTGCCCCTCTCCAAACTAACTGCTAACTGTGCATGACAGTCACCAATCTGACTCAGTACATACATCAGTCCCTGAATACACATCAATTTAATTTGAGACAATACATCAAGTCATCACTATTCCTTCCCTTCACCATGGGAAGAGCTAGGTGGCTGGCACAGCCTCCTGGCCCTTCCAAAGGAGGGGGTATTACCAGAGTAGGAAACATCGGAATCACCTTTCACAGTTAATTTGTTCTTAGGACCCAGTACAAAAAGAAATATTTGGGTTGCTGGGCAGGTACCGTAACTGTGACTTCCCCATCTGAGATGGCAAAAGGAGCAGGTCTGCTCTACACAAATGCTCTTGAGTACTGATCTGAAGCTTAGAGATATAAGATGGGTTAACATTTTCCTTTCCAAGTTGCATACTCCCATTCCCAGAGAATACATATGAAAAAGCAGTAATTGTCCTTCTCCAGTTGATTCAATCACAAGGGCAGTAAATGTCTCAATAAGGTAGCTTCACCTAGACTAGTCTTTGGAGAATCTTGGCACTGTTATTGCCCTCCCCTGACCAAACCAGTATTTTCACTCTTTACAGAGAAGTCTGCAACTTTATATGTGGTTTCAAAAATTGCGAACTATTTCAGGTGGGTAATAGAGAAGGAAAAAAAAAAAAAAAAAAGGAGAGAGAAATAGAGATAAACCAAGATAGAGATTATTTAAATTTCACTCTAATTTCATTCAGTTTTAAAAGGTAATTCTTCAGGAATATGGGAAAAACATCCCTTAAGAGTGCAGTATTCAGCACCACAGCATTAATTGCTCTACCTGAGAGCATAACAATCATTTAGCTGGGCTTCTGCTCTCAGAGTGAAGCAAAAAAAAAAATTTTATAAAACTGAGCCATAGTACAAAACTTCATTTCTCCTCACAATATTGATACTTTCCCCCCAGAGCTTCAGTAAAGAAATCTTTCATGTATTTTCCTTAAGTTTTTAACAAAAGGCAGTGGAACTAATATATACTCTGTGTAGGAAAAAAAGCTGGGTGTCAGAAAGGCCACAGGCCTGTATAAAATAGGTTGCAAAATGGAGGTTACAAAGGGATTAACTGCACCACGTGCTCTAGTAGGGAAAAATAATGGAAGGACTAAAGCTACATTCAAAAAGGAAAAAAATGAAAGTCAGATTATCTCAGGGCAGACCATCACTGAGACTTTCTTAAGGATTTGGAATCCAGATCCAGACATTACTGAATGACTCTCTCTCAGGTGCAGACAACAGCAATGAAAAGCCAAAGCCCGGTCATTACTTCCTCTCTAATGCTATGCACAACTGCACGCATCCTAGCATTCCCTGCAGCTCTGCAAGCTGAGATTCCCAGAGATGTTTCTGCAATCAGCTGCAGAAGAACCCTGTCTGTGCTTCTGGCCATTCAAGGTAAGGAAGCCAAAATTATGAGAAGGCTTTGAAGAATTACCAACCGTCAAGTTATTTAGCCTGTGTCCTCACTACAAGGTGGCTGCGACACAAGCCTCAGTGAACAGAAGGTGCCGAGGTCTTGAGTCTCGATCCTACCTCCAAGCAGATTAGCCCATGTGAGGACATATCACTAACAAACTGCATTGAGAAAGTTTTATATCTAAATGGGAGCAAAGCTAAGGGTAACACCCAAGAAACCAAGTTAAGACAAAACCTGGAGTGCCAAAGAGGTTGTATCCAAATCAAAAGGAAAAAACTTTTTTTTTCTTGCTATTCAACATTTTTGTAGCAGAAATAAGAACACAGAGTGCCTTTGACAACAGCTCCAAAATCAAGAGAAAATTATTATGAGAGAGTAAAATAGAAAGCATTCACCAGCAGAGATGTGTGTTCAAGCAGACGAAAATCAAAACAAAATGTAGATGTAGGGCAAGTTTAGTGCTAGAGGGGTGCCAGAGGTCTCCATAAGGTACCAACATTTAAGAGAATACCAATAGCCTAAGCTGCACTATCATACTTTTGCAAAGTCAAACTAGAAAGCTACCTTACTACAGCACTCATCTTTGTGAACAAGACTCTGTGCTGTCGCTGGCAATTTGCATATTGTCTGCATTATTTGCCAAATGCCATCAACAACCTCTCAAGGCCATTCAAAACCAGTAATGTGCTATATCTGTTTTAAATTAGCTGAGCAGGTGTATATGGGTTCTTAGGAAAAGTGGTTTGGCTTAAGCAGGAAGATAAAACCCTTTAGTAAAATCATGATAACTGGAAGATAAACACGCATTTGAAAAATCACACAGGCAAGAGAACAACCTTGAGTTGCAAGTCAGAGCGAGCTAAGTTAAAAAGCACAGAAGTGCCTTTTGCTGTCAGCCTCTACAGGCCAAATCATGAGAGGTACTGAGTGTTTATTTGCTGGGGACAGCAGTTACACAAGGCACCCTTCCTCTCCTGCTGCCTTACGTAAGCTTCCCCGTCTAGACACAAGCTCGACTTTGACGGAACATGCTGGTCCTACATTTTTATCGGGACTTTCCTCACCATCTGGAAGCTACAGGGGGACAACAATGCACTCAGCAGTGACTCTGCCTCCCTTCAGCTGCTTATATAAAAAGTCTGAGCCTTTAAGTAATCAGTGGAGGATGAAGAGAGTAAAAAAAATCCAACCGCTTGGATTTAATTTCTTACTTCAGTGATATTTCCAAGGGGTTGCTCTGTCATGCCAACATAGAAAAGAACCAATATTCCTCAGTTACTTCTGCAATTAGAAAACAGAATCTGGATCAGCCTGGAAAATAAAACTCACAGAAAGGGAAAAAGGAAAAGAGAGGTAATAAAGGACAAGGGAACTACACGTAAGCAGGCTATGTATAAACCATTTTATATAAAACACCTTCTATACCACACACACATTTTCAAGGCTTCCTGGCAATAACAAATGGTATTTTGTTCTCTGGGAAATAACATAGTCTAAATCAATGACATGTTGAACTCTAATAAAAGAATGCACTGAAAGTAACATATGGGTTTGGTTGAGGTCATGATATTACCTTTGCTAGACAAGCTAAAATCACATCTTTTATCAGATTTCTGAGAAAATCTGGCCTTTTTATAATTCATAAGGCAAAATGGGGGCACAAGAGTCTCTAACAGATGTCAGGAATCGGTAGGAGTTCATGTACCAAGTTCTGTTTTCCTTTTACTAAAAATACAGATACACACAAAAGGAAAACAATACAGTCAATATTCATAGCTACTGAAAGTTTGTTGTCTGGGAGAAAATAAACAGAACAAAATGTAACAGTCGATCTCCTAGTGGAAAACACTTGGGCATCCCTTCAACTTTTGACTGGCCATTGTTTGACCAATACTTGCCCATCCTGATCCAGTGGCCTGACACAAGCCAGCCTGTGTGCAATCAGATGCAACACAAGCCTACAAATAGAAGACACAATTTTGCATGCCTTAACATATTACCAAACACTAAGCAAAAATTCTAAACCAAATAGGTTTCTAAAAATTATTCTCTGGAGCCTAGGCAAAGTAAGGCAAATATCATTTGAGATCAGCCATAAAATTAAAAAACAAAAAAAAAAAGAGGAAAAAAATAGGCTGTTGTAGTTATAAATAGGTTGTTAGTAGAGTTCAGCAGCAGGGCAGTCTGTGATTGATCAAGTTGGCTGTCACCAGTGGGAACTGCTACAAAGGTTTTTGGCAGAGAGACTAGGATGGGATGATGAAGGTATTTGCTCAACCAAGGAAAAAAAGGATATAATAATATTTAATAAAATATACATTAAAAGATATTCACAAACATGACTCATGGTAACCCTATAAACTCAAGAATTTTCTGCAGTGACACAAGAGGACTGAAGGAGCTGTTGTCAGGAGGCACAAAAAGCATTTGATTTTTATGTATATATAATAAAAAACACCCTTGGCTTTTGTAAGAAGCCAGTTAAAAACTGTTTGGCATCTCCCAAGATTCCTCCTCTTTGATCTCACTGCCAACATGATCCACAGTAAATGAAGAAGCAGAGCTTACACTGTATATCTGTCAGTAAGAGTCAGGAGAGGCGTCAGGAGAAGTATCACGCAGGAGCATCATGACATTCTCACCCATGTCATTTTTGCAAATCAAGGCAGAGCTGGCTATAAAAGGAAGAGGAGGACAAAAAGCCACCACCACTCTGTGTGAAAGAGATGTTAAGTAATGGGCGAATAATGCAAAACAATACAATCTAACAAAATGCCATTTTTCACTATATTTAGAGATGTGTGCATATTAATACACATATAGATACGTGCAACTCTCCTGATTGCAAAGAAGTGTGGGTGTGGGTGCCTTGGCTGCCAATGTGGAAATGCCATCATCCATCCCAAGTGGCCACTGTTAGTAACAGCTGTAATTCTGGGTCCTTAGAATCTCTCCATTATAGATTAAGTGATATTCACAGCATAGCAGCCTCAGGAGAATAAGGAAATTAAGGAAAAAAAGAGTCCAAGTGACCCTATAATAGGAGTGTAAACCAGCCAGCCATGGAGACACTGGCCCCATCATTCTCTCTGGAAACTTTGCAGCTGCACAGTGGCCAGGGCACTGTGTGTACCTGCCGGCACAATGAAATCTGGAGAAACACATTTAAAGAAGAACAAAATTTAAGTTAAATAAATGCTGCATGTACCTTAACTAGTCTATATGTAGCCAAACAAAACTTCTGGCCACGTAGCTAAAAAAAAAAAAAAAAAGTTATGAACCACTGAGATCCAAATGGTCTTAAGACTTAAAAGACAGAGGCAAAGCCTGCACGTATCCTGTATTAGCATTGGTTTGAACAGTGTTAAAATTGTTGCAAGGGGATAGCTTTTGAACAGCCTGCATGAGATCTCACCTCTATGCATGCTGTACAAGTGTCCACACCACAAAGCCATCAGCCCAGCTGGCATTCTCACTGTTACAGCAAAGAAGTCAGTACTTCAACCTGACCTGAAGACCAAATACATAAAAGGTATTTGCTGCCAAGTCACTAATTCTGGGCAAGCTTGTGGTAGCAGTGTCCATATGTTCCACTTATTACAGTACTGCCAACACCAAGTACTCAAAAATATGAGTCTGGTAACATATAATGTCAAATTTGGCATAAAAACAGGCGTTCCTTTTAATAAATAATGGACTTCAGCATTTTCTTTTCTTCTCCTCACCCTGAGAGCTGAATCCTTGATGCTAGTAGACAGGCTTCCCAGTAGGAAAGAAGCAAATACCATGAGACAGGCACAAAATCAGAGAGTTAGCAATGCTTTTGCATAAACAACTTCAATCTAGACCAGTGCAACAGACACCAAAATGTAATGTCTAGTCCCATCTTAAGCCACATGTTCCAGTAGAAAGCAAAGATCATCATCCATGGAAAGACAAGAGGACAGCAATATATATCCTTCTCGCCCAAAGACCAGAACTCAAATCCAATAACTTATTTTAAGTAATGCTATTTCAGCTTTTGTACAGTAAGTGAATTACTTGGTCTTTCTTGCACGATATACGATTTTCACACTAGAACTTCACATCGCCATTGTAGGTTTAGAAGGAGGATTGCAGTTCTGCATGTAGTCACACAACTGAGTTATATTTACCTGCTCTTACAGAAAAAAAACCCAACCTGCATTTCTATTTTAAAAGGTCTGTTTGCTGAGTCTGTTGCTCAGACTTTGAGTTTTGAAAACATATTTCTTACTCAAGTGTCAAACGATCAGAAAGTGATGCACCACACCTAGGTGAACATCACCATTCTGGGGACCATCACCATTCTGGGGACCATCAGATCTCTGTCTGTCAACCCCACAGCACAAAACTGGCTACCAAAATTAGTTCATTCTTCACGCTTAACAATTCTTCAGTCTGACAAACACAAAACCTGTAAATATCAAGTAAATATCCTGCCACAGTAGAGAGCTCTCCCCAAGCGCTACATCTTGGCTACCTTAGATCTCTGTGACTCATCATTAGGAAATCTGCAGTTTCACAAGGTAGTGTCTCTTTAAATAACTGTTTTTCTCAGTTTCATTACGTTGTGTATTTACTTTAAGAAACATTTCTTCACTGCAGAGTCAAGGGACTACAGTGATTTACTCCTTGGTAATTTCTCATCACGTGGACTCTGTGCCTCCACGGAGGCAGGCGGGTGGGCAGCAGGTCTGTAACCCGTCCCTGCAGGAGCTGCTCTCACATAAGCCCCCTGCTGAGCAGAGCGGATGCAGGGGAACTCCCAAGGAGCAGCCCATGGGTCTCTGCTGCTCACCTGTTGATGCCACAGATTTAATTCACAAACAGATTAGCTGAGACTGACCAATTGGGCTCTTCCCCATCCTTGTCTGAGCACTGTTAACTCTGGGCAGTGAACAAAAGCCAAACTGTGATTAAAAAATGTCTCACCAGTTATTGGCAAGTCCACCTCCCTCCAACCTTCCTCACCCAGCACAAACTATTTCATCTATTATTTATTACCCCCATTCTCTGTGGTCAGGCCCAGCATGCAGTAAAAATTATATGGGAGACGTAGAAAGGACAGAAGACAGAGAGATTAAACAGGCAAACCTGTGGAAAAGCAATGGTGATTGTGGCCACGTTTGGATTATATAAAAGCCTGGGGCACGACAGGGTCCAGCCATCCTGTGTCTGCTCTCTCCTACAGACCACCTTAAGGGTGCTTCCCATTGGCCACTTTCCTTGGTCACCCCGATTGCTGGCCAGCTCTCTGGCCACCAGCTGCAGAAGCACGGCCATCCCAAGGCTTCCTTGGTGGCCAGCAGCCCCTGGCAGCTCGGTATCTGCAGGGATGGCTACAGGTGTGAATGCAGGATCCCCCAACACATCTCAGCGAGCTGTAACCCCGTGGATTTGAACGCTAACATTACTGCAGCCACAGAGAGAGGTTTGATCGTGAGCTGGATTCATGTCTTCAAGCAGCTGCGCTGAAGTCTGACTTCTCCAATCCCTGCTTCTATCAGCGACAGCCTACGCAGGGATCTCTGCGCCCGTCGCAATTAGATCTCCAAATTGCCACGCAGGCATCGCAGTGACAAATCTCTCTCCGTGCCTTTACACTCCCCTCAGCCTTTGCCAGATCCAGCAGGGCATGTGAGATGCAAATGCTTTCACACCTACGTGTTTTGTTTAATCAACCACAGATGCTCAGATTGATTGAGCAGTGATTTGCATAGATTAGCGTGATGTCAGTATTTATAATACGGGAGGAATATCATGCCAAAATCCACCCCTGAGGAGGTATCTACTGACAAACTAAACAGTAATTGCACACATCTTATAGTAGAAAAGGAGACCAAAAGTAAAAACTTGAGACCTTCAAGTCAGATTTATCAGATTTCCTCAATCTCTCCCCGCTTACAAGTTTCTTTCTTCTTATCTATCTTGTGACATCATGAATTTTCCTCCTTACCTTTCCTAGAACAGTTACAAGAGCTGTCAAGGCTGTCACTATGACCAGATGCACCCAAAGTGAGGAAGATACGCAGTGCAAAGTAGGTATTTCTACATATTGTAATTAGTATCTTCCTTGGAGCCAGTTGTAAGTAAAGATCATCATTTTCCCTATGAAAATCTTCATGTTTTAACAAAAAAGGGAAAAATAATGTGGAAATTATTTCAAAAAAGTTCATTTTAGAAGTAGTAAGAGTTGTCCAAAAGAGGTCTGAAATCTATAGGAGTTTTGCCCAGAAAAATTAAAATTTTAAATAAGACCTAATTTCTGACAAACAGAAATTGTCAGCACTTCTAAGCAGCACTAATAATTTCTCTCCTGGCCTGAATTACAGACAGCTACAAGGTTCACTTTTGCATTTGGTAATTCGCATAGTGACTACCTTTATTTAAAAAAGGCCCAGAATATATAACTCAAAAGGATGAGCAAGAGAATTAAATTAAGTGTTACATGCCCTCTGCAATCCAAGTTAAACATTTCATTTAAATATAGTGAAACGCAGTGAATACAGATTGCTTTAGACAGGCAATAATCCCCATTTTATCATATAAGGTGTTAATACCTATTTTACAGCCAGCCCTAGAAAACATCTCTCAAAACAGCAGAGACGAGACCTTCCCTTGCAATGTAAAACAGTTACTGTGACCAAAGGATGCAAGTACAGTCACCTGCCATGAGATGCAAGTACTCCAAACAGCAACACAAACCCCAGGTGCTTCAAAGAGTAAAAATCAGATGGCTTTTTGCACAACTTCAGAGAGACTGGCAATATTATCATTACTGTACTGACATACATTCAAAACTGAAGGGCGTTTTTCCCCTGAAGTTTCAGAATAACATTAGGTAGACACTTTGGGATTGACTTGCGTATTTCACTGCCTGCTTCCAAGGACAAGGAGCAATTTTTTCTTTCTTTTTTTTTTTTTTCCTTTTTTTTTTTCTCTTTCGAAATAACAGCCCAGGACCACATTCCAAACATCATGCCACCAGCAGGCACCAAAATCCAGGACCATGCAATGCAGCTCAGGCATCACTGGCATGGCACGTTGGCTACGAGTTCTTTTCATCCTTGGTTTACCTCCTCAGAGGATGACAAACAGTTTCCAGACCACTGAAAACTAGATTGGGGTTGAAAAACCCATTTAACTTGTTTTGAAACCTAAATGTTAACTTCTAATTTGTTAAGACTGAACAGGAGTCTCAATTCTGCATCACAAGATTCTTATAAAATTAAGATAAATGCAGAAAGGTTTTGTTTTCTAAACTGGTGTTTGTTTTATGTATTTTAAACAGTAAACACAGAGAATCAGAAAGTATTTTAATCAATGCATATCAATATTACTCTATGAGGCCTTCCAATTCAGTGCCCTAGGACTTACTATCTTTTAACAGATATTACTGATTGATTTTACTGTGGTTCTTGCAGGTATTTTGTTACCAAGATGTTTGTTTCCTTGCTTTTACACAAAGGCTGGGATATTGCTGAGTAGCAAATTTCCAAAGGTGGCTTTAGCTAGCAATTAAAATACACTTTTTGCTCCCATTAATTTTCACTGAACATCCACACGTATTTGGATGATTCTCCTGCCTCCTCTCATATTTCCACTAGAAAAAGAAAAGCTATTAATAAATGAACAGTGAAGAAACGTGAACAAAAAAAATTCAACAGACCAAAATCACAAAATACACAGTCCTGTTCTTGAGCATCCGGACAACATTTAAAAGGTACACAAATTCTTGAGGAAAATGCAGCCAGTCTGCAGGAAATAACTCTGGGTACGGTGGTGCATTCACTCCCTGTTTCTGAAGTACATGAATATGCACTTTCCTCTCTATAAAATGACCAATTTACTGTTTGGAAACTGCAAAGTGATAATTAATGTACAAGGTTAAAGAGAAAGGAAAAGAAAAAAAAATCTTTCAAGGATGCAGTTAGAGAATTTTCTGCCTGAGGCCGCATTAACCAAAATAAGAATGTCCACTGTACAATATCTAATTTCATGCATGAATGCTGCTCTGGGTCACAGCTCTACGCCCTCTCCCTCTGAAGCTTCCCCATTCACCCCTCTACCCCAGCCTAAAATACTGCTATTTATAATCTGCTTGGAAAACTGGTGTCCAAATAGCCTCATAGGTTTTATAAACAAATGTGTCTGTCTAACCTGATATTGAATTTATAACGTTTTTTTCAACCAAGAGGACTAAACAAGATGATGCACACAGCCATTACTTTCAGGTTCAGACAGAATGGAGAGGAGTGTTATTGACAGATGAAAAATTGTTCCTGTTTTTGCCAGCAAAATTAAAAACTCTGCTGGAACAAAATGTAAACTCCTTCCAATTTCCATTAAATATTTTTTTTGTTGTTAACTAATAGAACTCAGAATCATTTTAGGGAAACCATACTCAGGGACAATTAAGGTATGGTTTATCAGGACAAACACCGTCCTTTTTTTTCTATTTCAGTTTAGGAACACTAAAATTGTTCAAATATGTCTTATATTACATCCTGGGAGATTGAAATCTACACTGAAATAAAATAAAGGCAGACAATCAGGCTCCAGCACAAGAGCTTTAGGGCTGCCTTAGACAGGAAGGTGTAGTAACATATATGAGCAATGAATTATCTTGGACTTATTTATCTACATTAGCATAGCATTTTCCTAGGCTAATACAATCATACTTCTGACACCCAAAAAGTTAGCTTGGGTATCTCAGTAATCATGACTACATCCACACGGACACATCTTCTGATGTTATGTTGTATAAACATAGTGAGTCACCAGTTGCAGCCATCAGCAGATGGTTTGCAAAGGCAAATCAGGTACCACCTAAAAGGGAAGGCAAAATAAATCCAGTACCAACTTGCTCTATGCACCTGCGGAATTGCCACGGCTGCAAGTGAGATAAGCTGCAAATAACAGTTTTATCTGTCTAGACTAAAGGTTTAGATTGGCTCACAATCAACTGCTTCAAATAAGGCAAATCTCCAGGACAGGAAGATCAAAAAGGAGAGAGGAAAATCAGTATATGAAAACTTTAAAGCTACAGCATATCTTCATAGAATCACAGAATGGTTGAGGTTGGAAGGGACTTCTGAAGGTCTTCTGGTCCAACCCCCTGCTTGAGCAGAGCCACCCACAGCCAGTGGCCTGGACTATGTGCAGGCAGCTTCTCAATAACCCCGATGACAGAGACCCAACAACCTCCCTGGGCAACCAGTGCCAGTGCTCAGTTACCTTCACAGTGAAAAAGTATTTCTTGATCTTCACAGTCATCCTCCTTTGTTTCAGTGTTCCTTGCCTGCCACTGGGCACCACTGAAGAAAGCCTGTCTCCATCCTCTTTGTACTCTACCTTCAGGTATTTATAGACCTTGATGACATCCCCCTGAGCCTTCTCTTCTCCAGACTGAGCAGTTCCAGCTCTCTCAGCCTTTCCTCACTGGAGACACGCTCCCATCCCTTTATCATCTTAGTGGCCCTTCATTGGACCCTCTCCAGTATGTCCATAACTCTCTTATACTGGGGAGCCATAAGACACTTACCAAAAGACACTTTCTCAGTCTGGATGTAGATTTCTCCAAATTCAAACCAGTAAATAGTGAAGAGGGTTCATGTAATCTGCTTTCTCACACAAAGTCATTAAGGGTTTTTGTTTTAAGAGGTCAGTACTACTATTAGGGCCACAAAAAAACCCACTAAAGTCTAAACAACAAACTTTTTGATGCATACCAGAGACAGAATTATACATATCTTTTTCACACAATTTATAGCTGTCTTCTAGAAAAGGCTTGAAAATGACTAAAAAGGAAAGTTTATTAAATTGTTTACTGCTCAAATACATTCTGAAGCAAAAATAAATGCCTTGCCAGCTGGTGTTCCTGTGCTCTCTGCAAAGAAGCCGTGTTCGACACTTATCTCATAGGACCCAAAATTCTTTCTGCCTTTACCCCACCCTGTGCTGTCAGGTTTTTTCTTCACATTTCCTCTTTTAAAAAGCTAGATCAATAAATAAATTCTTGATATAGCTGTTTGCATAATGTCATGAACATTGTGGGAGAGCACAAAGTGATCCTTAACCTATCCCTCACCACCTGGGGCAGCTCTGGCTGGGAGCAATGCCACAAGAGGGAAGAGACCATGGCAGGGTGCTGCTTGCAGCCCCCATCATGTCCCAGACCTGAAGCCCCAGGTGCCCAAACTCTTTCAAAAGGAAAATTCCCTTTAAAAACTGTAATTTCTGAAGATTGAAAGAAGAGGGGGAAATAGGAGAAAAAAAACCATATGCTAGGTTCTCTTCTCCATTGAGAAGGAAGTACCTTGCTCGAGCATTGTTAAAACCAACATTTTAATGATACCAAAGAGAGAAAATCAGTTTTAAAACTACTCCTCTGCACACATTTTTCCAGTCTATGTTAGGGAAAAGTAACAGCAAGAACATGTTAATCTTATTCTGGCTTACTTGTAAGTTATTTATAATACACTTCAAAATTTTGGAAGTTCCATTCTGGAGTCAGAGCTGTATTGTCTATTGTTTAACATCCAGGTGCAGGAAACTCAAGTAGAGCCAACATGCTAACTGAAAAAAAAAAAGCAAAAACCCACCCAAAAACCAACCAAACAAAAACCTCCAGATTGCAGAACTTGATTTTTGTACTTTTCTCACATATTTTAGCAAATGCAGCTATCCCATAAATTAATATATACCAAGCATAAATGGAGGCCTCCCCACCCCCACAATCTCCCTTATGTGTTTTCTATAAATGCAAGTGACTACCAGAGGCTCATCTTTGAAGAGAAACTCCAAACTTACCTTAAAGTTGTTCTATCTTGCTAGCTGATTTTATACTAGACATGTAAGTTAAAGCAGTTTTGATAGGGAAATTGAAGCTTTTTTCAATAGTTTGGGCCCCATATTTCAAAGCAGAGCCAAGAAGCCGTCTTGCTTTGCTGAACAGCCAAGTAACGGAAAATTATGTGGGTTATTCATTTTTCCTACTTAGCTTTTGCTTTTTTGCAGAACAGAAATAAAGTTACCTACTGGAGACTCATCCCATTTCACTAAGGGAGGACACTTCCCAGGTCTTAAAAGAGCTGGAAAAATCCTAGTACAAACACCACGAACCAGAAAGGAGTCTATATTTTAATCTAGATGAAATAATACTGACTTCAAACAACAGATGCCAAATGTGTTACCTTTTACCAGTAGCAGACTGTGTGGCAAACCACTGCATAACAGACAGTTGCTAATTCTGAATGGGATGCTTTTCTGATCTTGTACAGTAACAGCCAAAAATTTGCTTAATTTTAGATTAAGGTCAGGTAGTCCAACACAAAGCCTGTGTCTGGGAAAGTTGTATTTACGTACCACTTATCTGTTCTTCCCCTCTGAAAATTCATTACCAAGTTTTCCTTCCTGCTTAACCTTAACCTCGACTTCCAAAAAAGTATCAAATTCCGCTTACACAGTGTTCTTTATAATTAGACATAAATTGTCCAAGAAGTTAAATTATAACATTTTCTGCTGTAGCATCTAAAAATGATGGATATTAATAAAAGCTTTAATCATCCTGGAAAAATACTATGTTATCACAATTCTATTCCGTGTTTTAAATTCCTCTGAGGAGGAAGAAATACAAAGACCAATATGTTAATTATTACTATGCACATAGCCATCATTCATTCTATGAATTTTAAAAGTTGAATTACAGCAGTCTTACAGTGTTTAGAATATACCTGTCAATTAATTTTTCATCTATGGTGTTGGATGTTATCATATATGAATTACAAATCTAAGTACTCTAATGACTTGTATCATAATATACTAACACACTACATTAAGTACGTGTATGCGTGAGTTCACATACATATATGCACTTAAAAATGCAACAGAGGCATTCAGATCCTTTGGGAGTCTTTGATGGGCAATGCACACAATATTACAGTGCAGATCCTTAGCCTGGCCAGCTGAAGTGTTAGAGCACTAGTCTAACAGAAACCTATTCCAACACAAATATATCAGTTATTCCATAAAGCTAAAACAACCTACCAAACCGCTGGCTGTTGGTAACAGAGCTTGTAAGACATACTAAATGTCCAAAACCTTTTTTTTTTATGCTCTTGAAGCTTCTTCCATATTAATATACATTTTCAACCTAATATAGGCATTTGTTGTCTTTACGTTTGAAGTACATATCATCTTGTTTTTCTCTCTCAATTGTCTCAAATTTTTCTCCTTTAATTTTGCTATCTGCCAGCAGATCAGCCTCCCATTCTCATTTCCCACATTTTACATATTTCCTTCTTTGGTCATTCACTGGCACTTGTCAACAAAATTTACCCGCTAACCTGCTTGCTGATGTCGACATTTTCCAGGAATATGTGCGTCAGTGTACAAGGAACTTAAATAAAATGAAAAAAAATGCAGTTTTCCTGGAAGATGCTAAATTGCGAGTCCCTTATGCAAAATCTCTTCAGTTATACAAAGACTGGGCACCCAGTATAATGTCCTGCCAGATAAACTCCAGCACTGCCCTTTGCTCTTCCACATCAAGTGGCTTTTTCCATTGTCCTCTTCTGCTCCACAGGCCCGGGTTTGGAAGCTTTCTATGGCGCTGCTTGTATTTGGGAGGATGTTTTGGTTTGGTAAGAGATTATGTTGGATAAAAACAGCAATGCATCACTCTATGAGGGAGAGCCCTCTTATTAATAGGGAACTCTTGCTCTCCAGCTCCTTAAATTTGCTTCAGGAGCTGCTGGGCTTTTTTCCCCCTTTTATTTCCCTTCCATATAGTTTTATTTATTGCTGTCTCTGATCATTAACAACTCTTCAACAGCCAGCTCTGTTTTCTTGCTTTTAACCATGCCTCTCCATAATTTTCCTCCAACCCATACAGTTTAGGTTGGAGAAAACTATTTGCATGGTGGCTTCCCCAAAGAGACACTTCCAAACCTAACCTAGAGAGTTTCTTATTTCATATTTGATCTTTGTTTTGCTTCTGAGAGAAAAAGGTGCTAGATCTTGTACATCTGGACAATTGTTGGTGAAAGACAGCTGGGTGGTCACAGATTCAGAAGACTGAAGACCACTTGCCCAAGCACCAAGAACACACCACCCAATCTAAAGACAGTACTTTTGAAAATAGTTGGAACACATGCACAATCCCAGAGAACAAGAGGGGAGCAATGACCAAACCGGACAGATTTCTATTTCCAGCAAAGAACTTTTCATCCCAACTAGGACTGTTGCATTTACCCTATAGATCATAATAACACCTCCAATATGAAGAAGTTTTCATTGCTATGTGATGAATATCTTACAGTTTAACGCTTTAGGTCATTCAGATACTAATATGTCAATACAGGCTTCAAAATCCTAATTAAAAAAAAAAAATCAGCCTTTCTATTTAACTCAGAAACATACAGCGTTAAAAAACAACCCTTTTTACAAGATCATATCATAGGTCACATTTTTCTTTAACAAATGTTTACCTGATCAGAATATTATTACTTTTTAAAAAACAATAAAGAGGTAGGATATAGGTCCAAACCTGAGGACTCAAAACAAGCACTCAGACAAGCCAGATCCAACAATAATTTTGGGGCATTTCACATGGAAGGCTCTTGGGGAGAAGATTAATTTCACTATAACCATTCTGTTTTGCAAAAGCATACATTGAGGTTTTTTCAGTACACTTGTTCAAAAGTAAAGTTTCATTCTAAAATAAGTGTAAAGTTGGCCTTGTTACAATCAATAATGAAGAAAAAAAAACAACCCACAGAAGAAAATGTAACGTACAAATAGGCAAGTGCAGCTACACTAGCAAAAGGCAAAAGATTACACTTTTCTCAGGCAGCAAAACTAGTCTGTGCTGGGTGGGCTTATGGAAAAAATACCACAACGTATCACCTTGTAATCAGCTGAAGGAGGCAGATCTAAAGAGAGAAATGAAATACAAACAACATAGACGCAATGGAGATTTCCAAGAAAAGAACAAAGGAAGAAATCAATGGTGCTCATTTTATTGAAAATCGTTAAGAAGAATTCAAAGAAACCAATTCCTGGGTTTTATTTCTGGGCTGTATGACTAAAACCTACTGAACTGAAACACTCTGATGGAGGCATGGTATAGGAAGTACAAATCCAATTCCTCTTGCAAAATGAAGAGGACTTAAATTTAATTGCATTTAAAAGCAAAAAATTTTATAAAAATTAGTTTTCTGAGAAACTTGGGAGAGCAACATCTAGCATTTCAGCTACCATTTCAGCAGAAGTAGGAAAGCAAGTCCAAAAACTGCTTTTAAAGATGCATGTGGCTTCATTCAACAGTGTATGTTAATAATTATTTAATAGTTTGACAACAATAGTTAAAATTAAATATTATATCACACCTATTACAAACTAGCATTAAGTATTAATGTTAATAAATATTAATTTTAATTAAAATTAGTTTATTGGTTTGTTTATAGTTGTATTTAGTTTATCTTGATTGTGTTGTCCTTTTGCCTAAATGAACTTCATCTGACACTCTCTCAAATCATTTGGGTTTTTTTTCCCCT
Organism: Scolopax mira; assembly: GCA_004320125.1. Classification (NCBI taxonomy): domain Eukaryota; kingdom Metazoa; phylum Chordata; class Aves; order Charadriiformes; family Scolopacidae; genus Scolopax; species Scolopax mira. Next base: position 17,978 of record BJBW01009015.1, read on the forward strand.
CTCGTTTCCTCTCATGCCCTTTTCAACTTACCAGTTTAATTAATATCTAATTCTAAGAATAAGTGCAGCCCTGGAGAATTTCACTAAACATGCTGAATGAACGTCGTTTCTGAGAAGACCTATAACAACACACCAAGCTTCAGCTGAGCTTCATTTCCCGGAGTACAAGTCCCTCCTTCAGCTCCCTGTAACATTTGACTTATCACTGGGAATGTACAAAGTTTATATTATGTTTTGTGGAAAAAATCCGTAGAACTCAGCTAAGTTAATACAGACCCAAACGACCTTCTCCAAAAAAATTTCTTAAGTTACCAGAAAACAGCTCTTTGTGATAAACTGGGTATTTTTTAGGCATAGCTCTATAGAGCTGTTCAGTAAACACAGCCCCTTCCAGCACACTGTGGAGACTACCTCTTACTGGGGAGATAATATAAATAAGTTTAAATAATATAAATAGGTTTATAAATAAGATATAAATCTTTTTTAGCTGGAACTGCTCATTATACAGTGGTGAATTCATGAAGTAACCCATGACCTGACATGGGTCTATAAAATCCAGACTTTGACCCTGAACTGGTTCCTGAAAACCCCTCCTGCGGTGGTCAGGGGAGACAATTTCAAAGAACAGGAGAGTGGGAAGGGAAGGGAAGGGAAGGGAGAAGGAGAAGGAGAAGAGAGCCAAACTGACAGGTCATTTTTTTCAGTAAACTTCCCCTGGCTCGAAACCCGGTGTACAACACAGGGCAGGATAAAAATCCAGCAGATAAAGCACTGAATACTTCTTTGTTCATTTTATTCTAATATATTTTGCCACAAAGAACTGAAGCAATACAGTTAGACCAGAATATGTCACCAAACTTGATTCTTTTATCTGAAACCAAAGTCTAAATAACTACAAGCCTTGCTGGTTCATTGTCCCTCTCCACGTGAGGGCATGGAATGAAAGCAAGGAAGCTTAAAGCTGTCAGATTTACAGATGTTAGTGGATGTTGCAACACCCATACTTTGAACAGAAGGAAGGGGATTGAATAGCAAAAAAGACTTTAGGAGGCAAAGCATCCAACATACCAACCTGGAATTTACTGAAGTCTATCCAATACATAGGTTTGCTGTGACGTGTACTAACTACATGAAGAAACATTTTAAGAGAACCCCCTTTATGCTACCAGGTACTGATTTTGCTACTCTGAACGTCCACACTACAAAGGCCTTTCTGGATGCGTTATGTGTGTCCAACTCTCAAGTTCTTTTGAAAGTAAAATGAAAGGTCGTAACCCCTTGTACTATATCTGCTTCATGCATGAAGACATGAAGCAACTTATACTACAAACCCAAATACTATGAAAGCACAGCTCCCTTCACGCTCATGCTATTTAACCCTCCTCACCACCAATGGTGGCAATAACCTCCACCTTTAATTTGGCAGTCAGCCACAGGTTGAAATATACTCAATGCTTGAAACACTCTCTTTGGTGGTGGTCTTGTCTCTTCTTTTCTTTCCTTTTCTATTTATGAATACTTTCTATATTTAGTACTTATGAAAGTAACAGACAAGATGAATAATTAAATATCCAGCAGGGCAAATCAACAAAGCTCCTTTGGACTCAATTCACAACACATGTAATTTCAATGCAAGGTTCTTCTAGCCCTACCAAAGAGCCTCAAATAACTCCAGTTATAGATCTTTCTAATCACTGCCTAATTTAGGAGTGAAAGGAATAATGCCATGTAAGAAAGAACGAGGCCTATTTTCACCACTGACCTGAGCTGAGACACCATATATGAGCAAGTATGACTTTAATCCTCTAGTACTTAATTTCCCAATTGCTTTTAACAGTTTCTAAAGCGATGGTTTATTGTTTCTTGGTTTCTTCCTGAAAACACAGCAAGTACAGCTCTACATACCCTGTCTCTGAATAAAGGAGGATCTGGGGTGCTCCACCCAGAGCTACATCCTCCCTGCAGACGCGCACCCACAGAGCAGCCGATCACAAACCCAGCACCATGAACCCCAAGGCTGACTCTTAGGTTTCACCTACACCATTCCTGCAGAAAAAGTAGGAACCAAAAATCCCAAGCAGTTACAACAAACTGACTTCAAGGCAAGCAGCAGGAAGGGCGGCTGGGAACATGTGTGCACGCCGGGAGTTTCGGATGGCGATAGCTACGCAAGGCAGGGCGATGTCTTTGGGAAATCCAGCAACTTTTTCTTCCCACAACCTGCCACACCTCCAGCTTTCTTCCCACCAACTGACTTGTCAGGCAGCCTCGCTCTGCCTACCACGAGTTATCCATCTTCCAGTCTCTCTACCAAATCTCACCCAATCTCTTCACCCTCAAACTGGGTATTGTCCTTCTTTCTACACCCTTCCTGGACACACCTAAAAGGCCCCTTTTTCTAAAGCTGCTTTTTCTAAGGATTGCCACTGTTTTAATATGCCAGTGTAGTATTTTATGGAAGTCTCAAGTCTTTTAAAGCCAGCTAAAGGGATCTCCTCCAGTTCATGTACACTGTAAACATAAAACATGTAACCAAGAAAAAGCTCTGTCATCATACAGTTATTCCTATAGGCAGTGGAAATACTGTGTAAAACTGCAGTGCAAGGTGAGGGTTTCAAGCCTGTGACATGCAATATGCTTTATCCATGCCTGCCTTCAATATGCTATGGCTACCAAAGGCCAGCAGGCCCCGCAAACAGCCTGCAAAGGAATCAAATGGAGGCTACGAAGTCAAGACGTTGCTTTGATTTCTGTTTAGAAAAAAATTAATGACAAGATTCATAGCAGCAGCTTCAGAGAGCAGGCTGATGCTTTCAGGAGGCCAAGTTATTCAATCCCATGGAAAAGACACACCTCTGCAACTGAAAGGATTAGATGCTTGCTACAAAAGTAAGGGAAAAAACCAACCCAACGCTACGCTGCAATCTCCAAACACTTGTGTATTTATAGCTGTTCTCATTTCAGTTAAATTTCAGTGTTTATGGTCAGTAAGCTCTCCCTCAGAGTACTGCGTTGCAGAGCAATGCACCCTTCGTGTGTAAACATCATGCCATGTGTAATTTAAGGGATTTTTTTAAAGATCAACAGTTTAGGAATGCAAGTTATGTGGGATCCTCACCTATACTTGTCCATTTGTAAGTAACACTTAAACCCCTGGTTTCCAACACACGGTGCCCATGCCTTCCCCTCGTTTCCCCCAGAGTAACGTTTTATCGCAGTGAGTCGTACATAAATCCAGCTTCATGCCCAACATGAGGCAGAAAAGCCAAAAAATTTTTCTGACTTTTTTTTCTTTACTGTGCTAAGCAGATCACTAAGAAAATCCCAATAACTGCAATTCTTTTTCAGATTCATATGATATAAACAGAATTTTAAACCTCAAAAAGCTGTTTCACATCTGCAGGCTTCTAGCAGTTGGTGGCCCCACCTTGAAATGAGAATTTTTTCTTGAAAATCACCTCTGGAGTTGTTTTTTTTTCCCCCGCTGGTCGACAAGTATAATTAATTAGAAGAGAGGTGTGTGTCTGTCTCTGTGTATGAATAATGGAATGAGACACAGCTGGTAAAACTAGCAACACATAAATGTAATGCCTTGACCACTTGTCGCTATTACAAAATCCTACGGCATTTTTCCCTTGTGTATTAGTCTTGCAATGGGGTTAATTACATTCTGTCTGCTTAAATCCTTAGTTTAAATAGCTGCTATAGTCACATATAGAAAGATATTTTGTGTGTCTAGCTCCTACTTAAGTGACTTCACTGCTGTTGAAATCAGCAACAAAGATACCTTTTGAATATGGCTTATATATGACATCGTTAAAGAAAATAATTTCTCAAAAGAGTCTATGCAGTCTGTAGTTTAGTAAGGCAAATTTTCTGTTTAGCTAAAAAAAATACATTACCTGCAAAAACCAGTTATCCTCCTAGGTAGAATATGCTATGAAGTCTATTATTGCCCCTTTTCATTCAGAGACCATCAGTGTCATGAAAAACACACTCTGCAAGCAAGGTCTTGACAGTGAAATAACATTTCATCTTACTCACTAGAGAGGCCAAAAATTAGAAATATTAAAAAAATATATGTAACTGATATGATTCAAAAGAGTGATTAAGTTGTTAGCCCTGCAGAATGGAGAAAGGAATCCTGATTATTACTATTACTACCATCTAATCTAGCTCAGTATATTGCGAAGTACTGCAGAATCTTTCAAAGATCTCCAAAATCCATTTTTATTGTGAATAATCATTTTTTGTACAAAGTTATTAGCTTGACAAATGATGTCTTTATAGAATCCATAATAGAAAGTGTGGCCAAATATCTAACTGAAGTGTTCCAGGCAATATGGAGAAACAGTTGTGCTCATGTAGAAATTAGGCTTTCCAACAGAGATCTCTAAAGCCCCATTTGTACTTGAAAGACATGTCTCATGTTTCACTTTATTTTTTGCTAGCCAACAAATATCTCATCTGTATTCTGCAAAACACACCTTTCAACTGTGGGAGGAAAAACAATGTTTTAGCATTCTGTGGGGAGGGAAGATAAGGAGGGGGAGAAGGGGAGGGGGAAAAGAAGGATTATTTCCCCAGTTACCTGGAAGATTAGAAGCGCTCTTCTAATTCACAAGCTTTTTTATATGGATAAAGGAGGAAGTTGTTTCAGGAAAGCATGAGAAACATTTTACAAATGCAGGAACGGGATCAGAGAAAAGACATCTCTGCGTTATGTTCTGGCAGCAAATCTGGAGTTGCTCTTTCTAATCTACAGATGTGCCTTTTCCCTGGAATACAGCACAGTATAGAGTAGTAGATAACTTAAAACCCCAGTGTGGCAACAGTAATTGCACTGGCTGTTGGTTGCTGCCAGTTCCTGTAACGATGGGCAGGGCAGAAACGTATCTCGGATCTGGACTTCACAAAAGAAAAAAGACTGATCTAGAGTGTATGTGTACGTGTGTGCATGAACACGTGTACTTTTAGGACATATAGCAACTGGAAATACTAATACTTTCCATTGAAATTCTTTGGGATAATACAGTAAAATATGACCTTTAGATAAATTACAATTTTTTCCTAAGGAGCCGTTCATCATACAGGTAACAGGATACTACCACCTCCTTCCCCCAGCTATGGCAGTTCAGAAGTTGGCTGCTCTTTGCTGGCTCTTTATTGAAGGAGGTAGGGGGAGAATCATCGAGGGGGTAGTTTAAAGTTGACAAGACACACACCGTATTCATTAGCATGACAGGAAGAAAAAACAGATGAGTCAGGTTTCCTCTCCAGTGTTAACCCAAGGCTGTCCCTCCAAGGGTACAAAAAGCCGATGTCCCTACGCTTACACTAACCTACACCAAGAAATTAGTCTGTTGCAACAAGGAAGTTCTAGGTACCTTGCTTTCAAAACAATTTTAATTGAAGCATGTTACTTACAGTACTATATAGAGATTAAGACAAGTGTGAAACCTAGACACAGGACTGCACTCAAGCAATCACACAAACGCCAGTGTTATTCAACATTCCAGCCGCTAATTAGCAGATGGATGGTATGTGAGTAATGGCTGGCTGGTGCATATATGACCACACATCTGTTTCCCACCTCTCTGCATCACTCTGCATGTTCACAGCCTACACACGTTTCTCTCTGAAAGTCCTAATTAATGGATAGCTTGTGTTGCAATAAGCAAAGAAACTGTTATCATCTCCTGCAAGAAGAGAAGATCCACAAATGTTGTCCCCTACTGTTGAACATTTACATATGGAGTTCAGTACATTATGTTGAAGGAGTAGGCATTTCTGAAGGTCTGGTTTATTAACTAGATGAGCCTAATGGACTTCTGTAGGAAGCTTCAAAGAATGAAATACCAATCCATATTGCAACACATTCAATTCTAAACCTTGCTTGCTTAAACCGGCTTCCTCTGCAATTCCCAGTACACGTTTCCCGTCAGCGTGATCTCCTGCACTGGGGATGTGCTCAACACCCTTCCCAGGGCTAGAGCCTGGTGTGCAACAGGTAATCCAGCACTGGCTGGCAGAGACGCCACAGCTTTCACTTGTTGAGCAACTCAATGTGCCAGCCTTGCTAGATAACCACCTTCTACAAAAAACAGATACACAAGGCAGGCCAGTTTTCTGCTTTGCAAGATGTGACGGAAGGCTGTTACAAGCAATATCAGTAATTATGGAAGTCCAAGAAACTGTGCATAAGGACTTTGATCACAGCTTCACACAAACACTATTCCAAGCCATTTACTACAGACTCCAGTTTCACACCACACATGGGAACCTACATGCTGACCTCCTGGATGAGGACGTTCAGTTCTTCAAAGGACCGAGGAAATGTCCTCTCAAGCTCTTAACCCATTCTTACAGTTAGAAATAAGTTTAATGCCTGGAACCTCAGCCTTATACGTTTCCTAACTACTCCTCTCTGGATAGATTACCCACAAGTGGACTCAGTGTTCAGAGGCTTCCTTTCTTTAAATATTGCTAAATCCTTGCCTCAACGACACTGCATGGTAATGAGGTATATAGCCTGAAGACAGGATGTATGAAAAAATTTCTATTTTAGCAGCTTTGAATTGCACTAAGTGATCTTCTAATCTTATGACACAGCCTAAATTCCTCACCAACCTTCTGTTCAAAGCCCATAGTCCTGTGTACGTCTTTATTTCCCCACTCTTTACCTAGACTCAAAAGTAAACAATTCCTAACTTTTTGGTCTCTATTCATATTAAAGTCTGTTCACAACTTCTTTCTACTGCTTTCCTATGTTTCCTACATCTGCAGCATGTTTATGTGTGGCAGCAACACTTGACCACAGCATTCTAGGTAAAGGTGAAGTGTTGATTTATGTAACAACATCATTTAAATCACATCCTATTTTTTATTGATTCAAAATATTTTATCTGACCACAACTATATTCTCTAAAGAGGTCTTCATTCAGCCCTTCATAGCGATGCTTTGGTCCTTTTCCTGGTATTACACAATTAATTAGGATCCAATAAACTGTATTAATAGCACATACTTTGCCCTCCAGTATGAATTACTTTGCATTAATCACGATTGAATTTCATCCATCATTCTGTTGACTGCTGACCTCACTCAATTAAATCCTTCTGATATTCTTCCTCAGACTTCACTAACACACAACCAAATATCATTATATTCACCATTTTTTTAGATACCCTGCTTCAATTGTGGAATTATAGTTGACTCATGAAAATCATTCCTATTCTTCTGTCTCTAGTCATATTTTTATGCAAATAGACTTTTTATGTACCTACTTAGAAACTATTTAGCATATCCATTTCCTTGCTTGTAGATGTTGTCATACAAGTGAAAAATTAAAGATAAATTTGTTCATATTGGACAGTATGTGCTAATGTTAATATATATCATAAAGCACATACTTTCTAAACACTTTTTTATTTCTCACTGTCAGCTTATCATTGTATTTTTTCCTGTATAATACCCATTTTTCTAAGGTTATTACAGCTTAACAACTCTTTGCATGTTTTTCAACGATGTAGAAATTTCATCTTATTTTATTACTTCTGCAACGTAGATGAACATCATTATCTCCATTTTATAAATAAAGAAATTAAGGAAGAAAACCAATAATGATTTCATCAGGATTGCCCTGGAAGTCTGCAGCAGAGATGCCAAGCCAAGTTGTAACTGTTGGTGGGACTATTCACTGATCACCAAGTCTTCCATTCCTCATATCATTTCAGTCCTTCCTTAGTTTTCTAACATCAGTATAATTTATTTTCCCCAAATTTTATGTAATTGGTTAGTCAAAACGTGATGTGGTTTGAAACCTGTGTTATAATGGCCAGTTGACTGATCATCTACATTGTAATATCCTATCAAAAGTGACAGGTATTCACAGTGAGAGCTGGAGCTTAATATAAACACAAGCCACATGCACCTTTCATCTTGGTAATTAAAACAAACAACCCAGAATCTGTGTTAGGGAGGAAAAAAAAAAATAGAGCTGAGGAATATCTGAATCTGCTGGAAAGAAGTCAAGCTCACTTCTTATTGAAACAGCCAAAAAGCTCTACAAGGCAGCAACATCGTTCCTGGCATTAGCTGCAAAGCATTGAACACAAAGGTAGAGACCGAACACGTGAAATGCCATGAGATGGGTGGCCAGGCTGAGGTACTGAATACAGGCCACTGTGTCTGTTCTCCAGGAGACTACTGGAAAACACAAGGAGCTGGCTTTTACATCAGACCATTTCTCTACAGTTTCTCAAAGCAGATGGTTTATTCTGGCCAGATGAGCTGGGTTTTGAAACCAAAACCAACAAAACTATCTGATATTTAGTAGGAAATGTAGAGCATAAACTACCCAAGAACAGAGATATGGATCCCATCACCACATACAGGAGTGCATCCATTCTCACAAAACCCCCTGTTTGAATAAAAGATAACCCTAGCCCAGCCAGCCTTAGTCATGCTGGTTTGTTTATACATACTTACATTTGTTATCTTAGACCACAAAAAAGAACATTCTAAATCTTGGTAAAATATAAAAGAAAGGAAGATTGTTTTGGAGGACTGTGCTGCCAAGAACACAATAATATCACCATCAGCCCCCACACATTTGTTATTGCATTCAGCACAAGTGCCGGATGAACATCTGCACTGTAAAAATTCAGCCCATTAGCTCCTTCAGCTTGTTAGCATATTTTAATACTGTGATCACAGCTTTCTATTTCTATCAAGGTGCTACTAGGTGCCAGACTCAGTATTCACATAGTGCGTCATTATTATCTCTACACCCCCCAGGTCCTTAATCTGTCTTACATTTATGAAGCTATTACACAGCAATACTGAAACAGAAGGAAAGAAGGAGGAGAAATCTGAGAAGGAAAGAGGAAGCCACCAGTGTAGCAATACTGCTAGAAAGGTAAGTCGGGCTGCGACCTTATCGTCTATGGTTGGACTAACGCCGTGTTCCACACATCTCTCTCCAGCCTCTTAGACTGTATTGTGAGTTAGAGAAAAGTCATCCATCACATACAAAACACAATTAACTCAACAACTCGCTCCCCTGACCTGTTTTCCTTTAGATCCCAACAGTGGCTCAGTATAAACAGTTGATCAACTGTCTCATTTATGGTCTAAACACAATGCGAAAAAAATATTTTACCCTTGATTTTAATCCTAAGCCTATAATTAAAAGAGTGGGTAATTTTAAACAAAGATAGAAATCCCAATTTATGTTTTCATAGGAGCTGAGGTACAGATCTTTCTGGGTTGATGGTATTTTTCTTAATGATAACCAGTCTGTATCCACTCCTTGAGTTTGCACATAACATGCATGGAAATAAAACCAAAATGAGTGCAAGCCTGCTGTAATATACACACACTACTCCCACGGTATCTGATACCTGTGCAATACACAGTCACAGCTGACAACTGTGTTTCCTACATGCAGTAGGCTTTGTGTGAGCAATTGTTTTTTAAAAAAGCCAAGCCAAATTTAAGCCTACTTGGGCAAGATGAACTTGGTTCACTATTAAAGCTGTCACACAGTCCACAAATCCTGACCAAAAAAACACCCCTCAGAAAAAAAATAACCCAACAGTAGGCTTAGAAATATTTAAAATATCTGTTTCTCACAAAATAAGTGAAAAGACCCAGGCTAATAGTATTCCAGGTTAACATGAATTCAGCACTTCCAAGCTTGTGTCCTACATTCAAAATGCCTTAACATGAAGTATGTGCTGAATATAGAAGAAACCATTGTGCCCACACATCTACTGGTTAGAGAAGGGTTGATGGCTCTTCTCTCATTCCCAAACTTATGAAATGAAACATTTTCTCTTTACCTCAGTTCCTGCCCTTTCTAAATGCCAAATTCTCTCAGGAGGACAGAAATCCCATGCTCCTCATGCAGAGCAGTGCAGCATTCCTCCAAGGAACCAGGTTTACGGGGAAAAGCGCAACTGTTTATCTAACTTACTTATATTCTTTCACTTAGCATCTGCAACTGGCCAGTGCCAGATTCGACACTGGGCTAGCTGGGCCTTTGATCTGACCCGGGACAGCTGGCTCCTATGAACTCATTTAACTACCCGACACTATTCCATTCAAGTCCCACGTCTCAAGCCAAACTGGACTTTGCTATTGAAATGCTATATTACATTCTACTAACATGGGTTCATTCCAAATGAACCCAAGCCCAAGAGACCCCTTCTGATGCTTCATTTCTTTGTAACAAAACGGGACAAATGACGAGATCAGAATGGGGGAGAAGGGGAAAAGCAACAATTAGCTGTTAATTCACAAACTCTTCTGTGTTCAAGGGAAGATCTTTAAGCATATACTTTAGTGTGGCAAGGACTAAGGCATTTAATAACACTACTGTTTTGTGGAAACCTTAAAACAGTCAAGGATAAACCACCACTGAACGGAGCCACTTGTAGTGCCTTCTATTTTGTGCCAGCACAAGAGTCTGCACAGTTGAGCTGAGAACAGAACCAAAGATATGAACCAGCCAAAACAAAGTGGATGTTTCTCCAAGTTCATCAGAACCAGACCAGGTCTCCAGCCCAACTCCTGTGTGGCCGCACAAACATTTGCACAAGGACAAGTGAGGGAGTAACCACAAGAGGCAATACTGGCTTATGCTGGTTTCAAGTACTTGCAAAACTGTGGAGAAAATAGTGTTTCTCAGGCTTTCCAGTCTGGGAAAAATAGCTGTACACTAACAGCCATAGCAACATGCTTTGGTTAAGCACTACCTGACATGGAAAAACATAATTTCACACATAATACAGATCACAGAGATCCATGAAAAGCATGGATTTTTTTTTGAGGACATACATGATGCTATATATTAAGCTACATAGAAACTTCAGGCAGAAAATTTTCAGTGTGCATTTATTTACACCAAAACATACAAGCAAACTCCCAATTCACCTTCACCTCAGCTGTTACTTTAAAAGAGATGGTGAAGATGAGCCTGCCTAAGAAAAATTAAGGTGCTTAATTTCATCAGGGAGATAAAGAGTTTCTGGAGATAAAAGGGTCAAATATGTAACTGCAGAATGAAAAGTAACCAAACATCAGAGTCTGCAGCATTCCTAGAGAAGGAAGGTTGTCTAGCTTGACTCTACGTCTCTTTTTTTGTGAGTTTTTTTAAATTATTTTTTATTTTTAAAAAAATCTGCTTCAAAGCACGTTCTCTGAAAAACTAAACCATATGACAATATAAGTAATCTTCATACTACCTAAACATCTGAATATCTTCCAATGCTGTACAGAAGAAATATTTTGTGGCTGCTCCTCTAAGCTAGTATTAGCCAAGTGCAAACAAACAGCACAAAGGCAGTGCTCCTAATGAGCATTTACCAGCGATAACCAATGTGGGTTGAATGAATGACAGCGAGAGCAGTGGCTTTAAAATTCACACAGGAGGATTTCTGAACTGCATCTAAAACTTACAGAGATTTACCCAGGCAGCTCCTAGTGCTCTGTACAGTGTGACCCCTGCAAATCAAACTGTAGAGAGGAAGGACAGCAATGAACAGTATTTACTAGCGTGGACTGAAAATAATAGAACAAGAGTCGTTCAGTCCCACTCTACATGATTTCTGATGTCGTGATTGAGCACCTACTAGTTGTATGTGAAATAATGTCTGAAAATATTTGGCTCACAGTTTATTTCCTTCTTCTCTCTAGGTGGAGAATTGTGCCCATGGTATGACACTGTGCTGTGGGTTTTGTACTCCAGTTTTAGGCCTGCGCTGATGAAATATTTTTGCCATCATGCACTTCTGGTGGAGTAAACAGTTTGAAGAAGGGTGCCCTCAGAGTCTGCAGGAAGCCATCTCCCTGCCTCATAGTGGAATGCAAGAAGCTCCTGTCTATTGCAGAGCCAAGCATACTTAAAAGACAGAAAGTCACATCATGCCTGGCACTGCCACACTGAGATTTCCAGCCTGATGTTCAGGCACTCTCTCAGATACATAAAAATCAGTCTTTGAATGAAGATTTTAATACAATGTACACTTTGAGCACTTCAAATTTTCTTTTGCATCTGTAAGAAGTCAGTAGTGGATAAAAGGAAACAGGAGAAAGCAAAAGAATTACCAGGCATAATTGTACTAAACCATAACATTTAGTACCAGGTGAAGCAGGAGCTTCAACAGGAATTGAAGGAGCGAATGAAACATGTATGAAGAACAAACACCAACAGTTCTAACAAATGCTGTTTCTAGATCTTGATTAAAGGTGATACAGCTGACTGACATACTTTGCAAATGAGTAATACAGCACTTCAGAGCTACTGAAATGCCCATATTTTCATCTGCAGGGCACTGTGAGCTTTTATTTTTCTCTCATTAACTGTAAAAATATGATTAATGTTCAGCTAGAAACTTTGTGAAATGGAAACTCCTTACCAGGAGCCAAGTTCAGCCCTGTTTGTAAGCAGATGCAAATACCTGATGCTGTACCAGCATACTTCATGGTTGTTATTGGCCACGTACACGTGTGTCTGGCTTGTCAGAGTTGCTAGTATTGTGAGGCTCCAAATGAAGAATGGGTAAACTCTAGCATTACTGAATTCCACTGCAGTTTTGTTACAGAATTCATGGGACTAGCATTATACTTCATTTATTAGACGCCAGGAAATACAGTACTTTTAAAAACACATACAAAATATTAAAGGCAAACACAAAATTCACCTTCATGTTTTGCTTTTTTCCTTTGCAAATTATCAAGTTCATGTTGTTAATGTTCCATGATGGGCTTCAAAAATATGCAAAGGTGAAATTATTTTGAAACAATGCACAGAATGCACTTA
>BJBW01009015.1:30932-107952 GCA_004320125.1 Scolopax mira
AAGTTTTTGTTATAACTGCACCAGTCAAAAAATATGTATCATTCCAACTACATCAGAAATTTTTATTTCCTTATCATTAATTGTGCTTAGTGACAGAGAAAGGACAAGTAACAGCATGAGAGAGATCACTAAATAGTGCAAGGTCTGCCCTAGGCTATGGCTCTCACCTGGTTAACACAGCTTCTCCTTTCCAAACTGCAGGCAGCCTCACGTAACCTCATCTTAACAGCTGGGGACGTAGGGAGCCCCAGGTAAGGAGAAGAAATGAATCCTTCTGAACGAGTGGGCCAAGCCAAGAAAAACCAAGCAAGTAAAATAAGCATTTTCAAGCGTATACTGTGACTAAACCCATCAATCAATGCAGGTGACCGAGCAGTTCTGTGTATGTGCTTTATGGCCAGATGATGGCTCCCCAACCCACCCCCTCCCGAGCTCCACACTCCCAGCCACACCACCCCGCGGTCCCTGGGCAGATGCGGTGAAATCAATAGCGTCGGAACACCATCCCTCTCCTCCCCCATCGCCGCTACAGCCCCGTTAATAGCCAAGTTTCAGCTGAGATCGGTATTGACCGGCCCCCAGCAGCGGCGGGGCTCGTCCTCTCCTCCCGGGCGGCGGGGCAGGCCCAGCCCGGATGGGTGTCTGAGGAGAGGGGAGCACGTCCTGACTCTCCCCAGTCACTTAAGCCGGCGTCTCATTGCTTGTCCTTAGAGACCACAGCTCCACTCAGGCAGAGAGCGTCTAGACAGTATTCATGATCCATCTGTCTGGCACAGCCAGGCTGATGACAAACTCTATTAGACCCGAAACAATTTTTTTTTTTTTTTTTCCGCTCTTCCCTCCTCCCATCTCCCTTTTCCTCCGAGAAGCAGTAATCTGACACTGAAAATTACTATCATTGTTGCAATGCTCAAAATAGCAGTGCCAGACTTTCATTAACATCAACGCTAGACTGCTAAATATTTAAAGAAATGGATAAATTTCACCTGAAGTGGGCCAGCCCGGCACACATGAAAGCAGAAGCACAATCAAAATGTAAATCTAAGCAGTTGTTTTTATCTGTGCAAATTCGGTGTCACAGTCAGAGGGGATGCCAAAGGTCTCTTTAAACAAAATATTTTCCTTTGATTGAGCTTTTTGTTTTTAAAACAGAATCATTCTCCAACCCCCTGCAGATCCCTACAAGGCTCAGAGCTGACAGAAGTAGGTGGGGGCGGTGAAAGGGAGAGCTATATATTTGATTTGTTTGGGGTTTTTTACCTTGCAGAGGAAAATGAACTCCCACAGCAAACTCTTCTATGCCAAAACAGCCATGACACATCACCTCCATCAATGCTGACAACTTGAAATTTGATGTAGACATAATTTTCACATGACAAGAAGGATTAGTTCTCCCTTCTTTTACTCTTCTTCAAATTCTCGTGCATGTCAATATTTATATTTCGTGTGCCCACAAACATGTACAGATCACAGCAGAGGTAACTACCGGTACTGTTGTCCACCAAACAAGGAAAGAACTAAAATCTCCATCACTGCAGCCCGTCTCAATTAGCCATGGCTTGGATACCACACTCTGCAAACAGACAACAGACGACACTTCCCATTTCAAAATCTAATTTACTTTTAGCAGGACAAGGCAGGCTGATCATTTGTTGCGAAACAAAGGGAAAAGCTCGAACAAATGAACTGTGTCCTGCTAGAAGCAGGCACATTGTTTCAATTCCTCCGAGTCCAAATTTTGCAGGTCACATGGATTGGCAAGCTGCCGCCAAGGCCAAGTCTGCAATGTTTAAAATCCTATTCTTCATCTCATTTTTCCCATCATGGCTTTGTGCTGTTAAATACACCCTCGACCTCCGAGGAGTGTTAAAAGAACAGTCATCTCCATTATCTCAATCAATAAGTCTTCATAGTTAATGAAAATCAAAGCAGAGAGTTGACACAGGCTACCTGTGGGGAAACGTGCAGTAGCCCCTGTGTCCTCACTGAGAAGGGGGAGATATGCTTCAACAGACATCATCAAACCTGTGCTAAAAATCTCACTGTAAAACACGCAAGCCATTACTTTAACAAAGAATCATAGAATCATAGAATCATCTGGGCCAGAAGGGACCTTCAAAGGTCATCTAGTCCGACCCCCCTGCAGTCACCCCCCAACTAGACCAGGTTGCCCAGGGCCTCGTCGAGCCTCACCTTGAATGTCTCCAGGGAAGGGACCTCAACCACCTCCCTGGGCAACCTGTTCCAGTGCTCCACCACCCTCATTGGAAAGAACTTATTCCTAATATCCAATCTAAATCTGCTTTTCTCCAGTTTAAAGCCATTAGCCCTTGTTCTGTCACTGCAGGCCTTTGTAAACAGACTCTCCCCAGCCTTCCTGTAGGCCCCCCTCAGGTACTGGAAGGCCGCTATTAGGTCTCCCCGGAGCCTCCTCTTCTCCAGGCTGAACAACCCCAGCCCCCTGATCATTTTTTTGGTCCTCCTCTGGACCTGTTCTATCACGTCCAACATGCTCAGCTTAAACGCTGCAGAGTGTATGTTGACCAACTGGCTGGACTGCAGCTTGGGTTGTCTAAACTCAGACCCTAACACACCTTGGAGCTGGGGCAGATTTTCCCCAGCTGCCCTCCAATTTCTCCGTGCTGTACAGACTAAATGGCCCATGTTGCATCAGAAGGAAACTCTACCTACAAGTCAGCAGAGGAAAATTAATAAAACCAAAGGGCCACAAAAAGGCATGTTTTGTTTAACTTTGCATAAGTAAGTGAGACATCTTCCTGAGTCCAGCAGCAATGTTTAAAAGACTGAATTAACTCTTCCCTCTGCAGCCAGATAGCAAGAATAGCAAGGAGAGAGGAACACCAGGTCTGGGAGATTTAAACTCCTCTAACACAATGAGATAGCGTCTGCTATAATCATGAGATCCAGGGAGCAGGTCATCCACAAAAAATATCTTTCTATACCACTGCTCATGCAACTTAACTAAACTAAACAACAAGCTCCAACGAGACATTCTGGATTTGGCTGCTGGCAAGAACACAAATGAGAAATGCTTCAGTAGCCAGGAAATATGGGCTACCGCTAACATGGCACATGCTGCTTAAATAAACTGAAGCAGAACTTCCATATGAAAATTTATTTATTTAGACATCATTTGGGGGCAGTGTATGTATCACTGTGAAATGAGATGAATATTGGTTCCACCATGGGAGGATAGAAGCTTTGAATACAGTAAGAGAAAGGGATTCTTTGAAGATGCAGCAGAAGGGAAGGCATACCACAGTAGTACCAATGTGCTGTGGGTAAATACAAGGGCAGTCCCAGGGAGGAACAGGCCACCCTGCTTGGACATAGACCAGCACACACTTACATGTGGCTCCTTTCTACAGTTTCCTGACTGTTCAAGAACCGTGTACAAGCAAGAAGGTGCAAGAACAGAGCTGGTGTGTAACACTGACCAGAAAGAAATTATGGTTTTAAAATTCCTCAAGTGACTTTTTTAACATTCATTTTCTTTTTATAGTGCTGTACTACCTTCTTGTCACTAATTAGAGACCAATGAATATATGTAGTCCAGTGCTGAAAGGTAGCCCTGTCAGCTGGGACATCAAGTGCACATGCTCTGGTGTACTCTGGTAGGGATCCCCATTAAAATCATTTGAGCAAAAGCATGCACAAGTTCCTTAATTCAACATGTCATCCCTCTAAGGCCTGGGGACCTCACTTCAACAAGTATTCTAGTAACATTTTTTTTAAGGCTGGAATAAGTCAATACAACCAACTGCCACATTCATAATAATGCTCTTTCCTGTTACCAATTGGCACCAATTTCTACTGTGTAACAGCCTGCTTAATAGCCAGAACATGATAAATACCACTAATCCTCATTTGTTTTAGACACTGTTTCTATTTGTATTATTTTTCCATCTATCTTCCATCTTTATTCTCTTTGTTTCACCATTAGGACCCTGTTTCAATGGGGTTTGCTTTTTTATTTAAAACAGAAGTCTCTTTACTTCCCAGCACTTGTCACACAGCCCCGATTGCAACGAAAAAGTACCATCACTAGCAATATCCCCAAATGCAACAAATAATGAACCGCTCTCTCCACCACAAAGCAAAGAGTTAAACACTTCCAAATGCTCCTAGCAATAAATAAAATATTTCTTGTACAAACTCATTCACAATGTTATTAAAATACCAGCAAATACAGTTCTTGAAGGACTGTTCACCTTATTATTCCTTTTCACTAGCACTGGGGAGATCTGCAGCAGGAGGACACCATATTTTAAGAGAAGTCAGAAACAATAAACAAATATAACTGATTTAAGGAAGCACAATTTATGTGAAGAGACTTGTTTTTATTTATGGTGGTTTTTTAAAACCCTCCCAAAAGGTAACTGATAGATGGGTAGTAACAGTCCTCAGGTCTGTAAAAGGCTGATTTGAGAAGGAAACAACAATTTTTATACGGGTCTACTGAAAAGTGAGACAAATCCCACCGCTTTGACTGCACAACTTTCCAGAGGCAGGATCATAAAACATGCCAACTGAAGCTCCAGTGCAAGCAGTAAGAAACCTGCCACTGAAGGTTTTTTGCAGATACATTTTGTTGTGTTTGGTCCAGATAAACTTTCTGCCACTGGAGGTGAGGAGGATGACCCACCAGCTGACTAGCACTGCTCCCTTTCAGGCTTCATGTTCTCAACCTACTGCACTGCCTGAAGGGAGGGATGTGGCTTAGGGAGAGACCAGGAAGTTTGCAGATGCTGGATCATGCAAGTAACCTTTTCTATAGTCCAAAGCCCTCTCGAGGAGAAGGCCAGCATGTGGTGCCAACGCACTGCTGTGATTACTGCACGAGTGCCACAGGGACAGAGGGGTACTGAAAAACCAACAGAGCCCTGGCTATCAGACCTCAGGCTGAAGGAGGCTTTCGGAGTTCCACCCAGGAACTCATAGGCTGTGGCCACCACACTGCAGGCACAAAAGGCCACCACCTGTCCTTGCCTCCACCTTCTACGACAGTGGTTTTCACTGCTCCTTTTGAGTAAATGGTTGTGCTGGCCTGGCTTAAGAGAAGAGCTGTACAGTATTCCCAGTCAGTCAAAAAAAAAAAACTCCTCTATTTGAACTTTAAAGGTAGGCATACACAAGTAATAAGACATAACATTTTTACAACTCAAAAGCCAAGGTTAGCCTAAGTTCACGGGCAAATGCAGGTGACATTTTTATTTGGACCCATTACCAAATCATATGGTTAGTCCTGAGGCTTTAGAAAGAGTTTCACTACAAAAATCAAATCAAAACAACAAAAAAAGAAATTACAGAAAAGCATATGTAGGCCATTATTATTTCAAAACCTCTGAAACCACTGCAGAGGTATCAAAGTACCTCAAAGTACAAGATTTAAAAATATTTACAGTATAACATTTAGACAGATGCTCAGCTGGAAATTAGAGAGCAGAGAAGGAAAGGTGCGGATCCGACACCTGACTTCATCTTCTATTATGAATCCACTCCAGTGATTCTGTCCTGCCTAAAGGCACATGCATTTGTACAAAAATCACAGATACACACCACTTTTAATTCCTATTACTAATAACAACATAAGTAACACAGATATTCCTAAGGCATAGTCACAACCTGAGGTGAAACAGCTGCTGAGGGATGTCAGTATTGGCAGAACCAAACCATGTGGAAAGCAGTAAGTAATATAACAGAAGCATTATTGGAAAGTTTCTCCCCCATCCAGAAAGCTGAATTGTGGTTTCAAAATAAATTATTGCAGAACATTAAAAAAATCCCAAAGTTTTATTTCAGTGTACATCACTAAGGGCAAAACACTAAGAGAGCAATTCTGGTGATGATAAACTCTGGCACTATGTGAGAGATATTTATGCACCAAAGAATAGCAACTAAAGCTATTTTAAATATATAGCCACAAAAGCTTTTCTTAGTAGCCTTAACATATTAAGACTGTCACACAAAGCATCAAATGTTTTTTAGAATGCTGGAAAACAAATTATTTAATCATTTATATATTATGCTTTCTTTCTCAGAAGCCACACAAGATCCATATGATTATAACACCAATACCTGCAGCACAAACCCCCTTTGAATAACCACAACTTTCCAGGTTTAAAAATCTAGAGAAAGCGTGTTACAAATCACTGCTGTTTCAGAGAAAAACAGAATTTACTTCCTCTGTCTCATCCACCCCCCCCCCCAGATATCCCACTGCAGATCAAGCTTCTGAACAGACTGATTTTTGAGGTAAGCAGACATATTCGACACACATACATACAGGGATGCACACAAAGAGCTGGTACTTACAGCTAAAGATGCCTGGAGGTGGATGCTCTGTTACAAGCAGACAGTTCTCTTCATCACTGTTATCTCCACAGTCATTCTGTTGGTTACAAATCAATGAACCAAGATACAAGCATTTACCACTGGCGCAGGTGAATTTGCACTCTGAAAGGCAAAAAAGAAACCAAAAAGATAAAATTGTGAGGAAATTGGTGCTTACCTTCTTCACTGCTAGAATGACTGATACTAGAGGCAATATTTTTCAAGTAGGTGTTATCACGGTGGACAGGTCTTTGAAACTTTATCCCCAAAATAAAAACTATAGAATGTGTAAGCCTTGCGTGTATAAATGTATACGTGACATGTTCCAGATCACCAAAATCAATCCACTAGTAAACCACATCTGCCATTTGGGGAAATATTTTTGTAGTTCGTGTTGTTTATAATTCATCTTGAACAAAAACTGCATTCTCACACATGTTTGTGCAGCACCTTCATATTTTGGGGCAAGACAGCACTATGCATAAAAATAATACTTGTTGCACATTAAGAAAAGTCTTGCACAATGTAAAACAACATCAGCTGTAAGGCAACAGTATAATTTGTAACCAGGAACAATCCTGTCCAGACACAGACAATTATTCCTTAACTACCTTCCCAAAGCCAATTTGCCAGTCTCATAACTAATTACAATCAAGCACTCAGTCTGCACGTTGAACTCCCACACGCCAGTTTGCTTTACGAAGTCAGTAAACTTCTAAAATATCTATGAAGTGACTGAAGGCTCTAAGCAGGCATGCCATATTTTATACGTTTGGTTCATTGCAAGAAAGGAACAGTTTCCCCTAAATACGGTTCAGTCATGAGAATGATTCCTATGACACCAAGCATTTAAACAAAAACATTGTTGCCTCAAGTTCCTTCTTCTCTTCCTTTCTCTGCAAAAGGATGCAGGCTGGCTAACTAATCCTCTGTGAGATCCCTCACTAGATGGGTATCTAGTTCTTAAAAAAGAAAAGTCAAGGAAAATCTCCTTATCTCGTCACCCACTCCAATTTTGCACCGACAGGAGAGCTACATGGTTACCCCTTCAGACAGGGATGACCTTACCTCCATCCTTGGCCTTTTGTTTACTGGTAAAGATTCACTAAGTGCTAACCAGTGGCAGCTTTTTATAGGGAGCTATAGTCCAGTGCCTTGTCATCTTGGGTGTTTTTTCTTTCATTTTCAGAGCCCCATCAGACAGGGCTTCAGTCTGACTGACTTGTCCTCTGTCTGAAGCTCTAATACCTCAGTATTTAAATAAGGCTTAATGTACTAAGGATGTCTACTATGGCCAATAATTAAAATTCCATTGCCCTTCTGCTAAACTGATCATTTAAATGTCACTTCCAGAAACAAAGCTTTATAGTAAGTATTTGAGATGTAATTAAGCAATGTTCACAAAAATATTCAAGCAATTATAAAAAGCTTTCTCACTAGGCTTGTTCCAAAGTTAAATACACTACACACATAGAACAGAGGACTTATTATATCTAGACAAATTATAATTTAATGATTACACTTCCAGCATGTTGACAAATTCTGGTGATTCTCATTTACAAGGAAAGGCAAAGCAGACAGAATTAAAACCAAGAAACACTCGCATGTAGTTTACTAAAGTAGTGCTATTCCTCGAACCCTGGGCTTCCCTGAGGGCTGCAGTTTGAGTCGGCTGGTTCTGCTTAAGATCACTGGCCCTTCCCAGCAAAAAGACAACATTTATTCATCTTCAACAGCATCAACAAGAGACTTCCCTTTAATCTTACAGCACTTGACTTACTCTGAACTGAGATGACAGGACCTATTATTCTAAAAAAGCCCCTAAAACAGTTACTGAGGTGTGATACTTACCCACACGTATCTGATGCGTAACATAAGCACAGTAATAGTGAACAAGGGGAAAAATAAATTGGGAAAGTGAACAAAATAATTTTTCTAAGGAAATATGCCTTGTAGGTAGAAGTGATTTGCAGACTTCTCTCTGAACACTTTTCATCAACGGTATTAATGGCATTTTGGTACATGTACCAGCAAGAATCTGCTGCTGCAAAAATATATGCATCAACATGTGCAACATGTAAAATGCTACTTAGGAATATAAATAAAATCCATAAAATACTATGCAAGAAAAACAAGCATTTCCTGTGGAAAAAAAATCAATCCTTTTATTCCACTTGGTCAAACTGCACTTAAGTTCAGTAAGTATTCGCCTAAATAACATCCTCGAGATTTCAGCTTTTTCAGTCCAACCCTATACTACTTGAACTACTCAAATTGTACAATAAAATACTATACAAACAAAATATTTTTCCCTGCTCCTTTATCACCCTGTCCTTCTCTGCTACAACAAAGACCTGAAGAGGCATTTAAGGGCTTAGTTTTTCTGTTTTGAGTATAGAGTATAAAAATTTCATAACCAGAGTAAGCCTTTGAAACCTAAGGACCTAAGAAGGTCATTAACATCTACTTTTGGAAAGGAGACTGAAAAGATCGGTCTCAATATTAACAATCTGATAATTACAACTCATTTCTGCAACTTCATGAAGTAAAAAACTGGAATAAGAAAAGAACAAAGCTGCCTTGTAAGATTAGAAAAGTTGGCTTGAAAGGGCTCAAACTTTCCTGGATCTTAAACGAGGAATATAACACAAGGTGAAATTAGAGTGGTAAAGGACATACTGTTTCTATTTGAAAGACAAATATCAAACACCATAATGCTTGAAATTAGAATATTTGACGTTACTTTGGCCACAATATTTAATTCTTTCCTGTGTCTTTGTCTTGAGTCCTGATATAAAGCTTTCCTCGCTTCACCCCATGGCTGGTATAAAGTGCTCAAGCCGGATGTCAACTCAAAAGCAATTAAAGCTATGAACTTTGGGTTTCTATTTGCCACCTGATTATACAATCTTCAGACAAAAGACCAAATGAAGCATTGAATTTTTAGTAGCTGTATTAAAGTCTTAGAGTTCTGGTCTTTAACTAACATTACCATAAGCGGAATAACCAGAGGAAAAAAACATGTTGGTTTTTTTTTTTTTGTCCTAGACAATGGAGCACATTAAAATTTGAATGTAAAAAACCAGACTCAACCATCCTTTCTCATAAAATTTTATGGCTACTTCCTCCTTCCCTCAGATATGTGAACCACCGTCAAAGTGAACTGTTCACATTTATTCAGTATTGTCGAGGTGAATTTAAAAAGTAATCAGGCCTCTCATCCCCCTGTTGATGTGCCCACATTGACTGGAAGGCTGCTCACAATACCGCAGGAATTCTGTGTTGATTTTAAAATGGCCCATGTTGCCAAAATCATCTTGCCTTGTGATCTCCCACCAAATCTGTTCACCAAGAAAGCAATCATCCTGTACTGGGCCTGGCTGGGATGGAGTGAACTTTCTTCATAATAGCCCGTATGGTGTTGAGGTTTGGATTTGTGACCAAAATAGTGTTGATAACACACCAATATTTTGGCTATTGCTGAGTGGTGCCTGCACAGTGTCTAGGCTCTTCCTTTTTTCCCCACCCTGCTACTCCCAGGGAGGAGGCAGGAGGTGGACAAGAGGTTAGGAGGGGACACAGCCAGGACAGGACAGGTGACCACAACTGACCAAAGGGATTCTCCAAGCCATACAGCATCAGGCTGTGCAATAAAAAAGCAGGGGTTTGTCTTCTTGTTGCTCAGAGACTGACTGGGCATCAGTCTATTTGTGGGAGGTGATGAGTGACTGCTTTTGCATGATTTCCCCCCTCTTTTCTTCACTTGCTAAACTGTCTTTTTGCCGTAATTCTTCCTATTCTCTTCCCTTCCTGGGGGTGGGAAGGGGCGGTGAGCGAGCAGCTGTGCTGGCCAGGATCAACCCACAACACATGCCTGTGCAAAAGGAACTTCTAAATCTAACAAAATTTAATAGCCAATGGAGGACGCAAAACTGTAAAACTTCGCCTGCGTGATCATGTTCTGTTGGAAGTCTAAAGGAAATGCTCAAAGGAAAAACATATGAATGGGACAAATTAATTAAACAGATTCATCAGTGAAAATACAGATACTTTTGAACATGGAAAATACTTAGCACCAGGTATTTATGACTTGTAAGCAAAAATTCAGTACCTTAAAGTAGTTGGCATAGCGAATGTATTTAAACAGTGCAGGCTTTTACTAAAACCAGAAGAGAACCCTCCCTCTAAAGCAAGATGGATCAAAGTCAGGTTGACAGACATAGTCAAAAGCAAATATTAGAGTATCATCAAACTGAAAGTTGGTAAATAAACCTGCAGAGGTCTGTACCAAGATACTAAGAGTGACCTCAAAACACTCTGACAGGAAAATCCAGACCAGTGCAGACTAGACCAATGTGCCTAATGACACACCAGAGAGCCCTTTTCAGTACAAAGTCTTGTACTTGGCTTGTCTAGACAAGAAGAGGGGGGGAAAGCTCCCGTTTTGAAAACAAGCCAGCGCGATCCTTCTTTCATGAATAATGTTTCAAAGCGAGGCAGTTTTCCTCTTCATTTTCAAGTGGCAATTAGTGAAACATCAGTAGGTTGGTCAGCAAGGCTCTGACTAGAGCTAAACCTGAAGCAAGATGACAACTACTGGAGGCTGAAATAAACAGCCCTTCTTATAATTACAAACGTAGTAAGGCATAATTATGTCTGTAGCATAATTTTAAAGTTTATCTTGCCAATATACTGATTCTTCAACGTAAAATTTTAATAAACTTACTTTGACGTAGAACTATAATACCTTAGAAAAAAAGGAATACTAAGACTACTATTGTGAATGTTTCCTATTTTTTAAAACTTTATGCTGGTAGTATATTCTTCACATGTTCAAGGTATGTATGTATAAACTCTCTACACACAAATACCCATTAATATATGACTGTATTTCAAATTGTTAATTGAAGGTTACATTTCAGCTGCAAAAGCAAAAGATGGGTTTGCCTCATGATACAAAAAAAAGTCTCTGATCAGACTTTTTTATTGTGAAATGCAAGATCTACTGTATTGGGTAGGCTTATTTTAGGTTTTCTTGTGCTTA
Organism: Scolopax mira; assembly: GCA_004320125.1. NCBI lineage: Eukaryota > Metazoa > Chordata > Aves > Charadriiformes > Scolopacidae > Scolopax > Scolopax mira. The sequence continues at coordinate 42,331 of BJBW01009015.1, forward strand.
CCCAACAAGATAATTTTATCCTTGCATTCAACTTAATTCTTTTAGACTTCATTTGCACTTGACTTCATCCACATGAACAGCATTTCCATTGTTTTGTCATCCCACTTACTGTAGGGCATTTTTAATTATAGCTAAGTGCTGTTTGTTTTTGTAATATAAGTCCAACCACAGGCCAAGAAAAAAAAAAGCGACAAAGTGTCATATTGAAAAAATATGGTAGTTTAGGCCACTGTTACGATGCATGTCACAGCTACTTATTTAATGGGTCTGAGATGATTATGTGACCCAGAGGCAAAGTTCTATTCCATCCATTCGAATAAAAACCAATGAAGTCTATATGCAGCCAGTGATCTCACAGTGGTTTAGCTAAACTGTAGTAACACAGTACAAACCCACAAAACGAAATTGTAAGTGATGTCTGGAACTCAACCCAAGTGTAAAGGCACCCTCCCAAAATCCAGAACATTGGTAGCAGCCCTGGCAGTACAGCCAGCAGAGGGTGATCAAATACCCTGCTGGCATCACAGAAGTAGAAGGCGAAAATCTCTGCCTGCCGGTGGATCTGTATCTCTGGAATAAAGGTCTAATTTCTAATGTCTTATATAAAGCCTCCATTTTAAGTATGTCATCATACTTCTTCATACTCCTTTTCATATTGCAACACATAACAGCCTGAAAGAAGATACGTTTGACTGGCATAATCACCTGTTATAAGGGTAATAACAGGAGTAAAAAAAAAAGTAGTAAATTGAGGAGGGTGGGAAGAAGCACACTTCGTGAGAGATTAAAGAAATATAAACCACAAATACCAGAGTCAATAGAATAAAACCCTGTTCAACCTCTGATAAACATCTGTCTGTGTATTATTTTTAATATTGTAGATTGTAGCTTTATAATGGGAAGTAAATCATAAATAGGAGGCAGTGTACACAAGGAACATGTTTATTTGGGAAAAAGCTTGGGTAATAAGGAAGATGGCAGGCTGCCACGCGATCTCCATTGGTGCAGGAAGGGAGGGATAAATAGGTCTTTACAAAACAAAAAAACACTTCATAAAAAGAATGCCAAGCAGAATACCAACAAAACTGAAAGCGGATCAACTTATGTAGAACAAGAAGCCAAGCTGTAAGCCAGAGTCAAAGGCCTGTCCTTGCTGCCCACAGCCTCACGCAGGACAGGGGAGTGTGTGCTCAGGGCCACACAGCTCCCAGACACCTCCTCTGCCCAGGGGAGATGCCTGGAGCAGCCTGGAAATTGCAATGATTGAAAGAAGACTGTTACCGGTTCAAAACCAGTCTCGTTTGCCAAGCTGCTACCCTCTTGCAGTCCCCCATCCTCACTTGCTTATCCAGCAGTTAGCTTTTCATCTCTTCTTAAGGCAAAGTCTGAAGCCATGCCCTTTAACTAGTTACTATTAGCCTGGGGAAGAGGAGGCTGAGGGAAGACTTTATCGCTCTCTACAACTACCTGAAAGGAGGTTGTGTTGAGGTGGGAGTCCGTTTCTTCTATCAAGTAACAAGTGATACGACGAGAAGAAACGGCCTCAAGTTGAGCCAGGGGAGGTTCAGGTTGGATATTAAGAAAAATTTCTTCACAGAAAGGGTTCTCAAGCATTGGAATGGGCTGCCCAGGGAAGTGGTTGAGTCACCATCTCTGGAAATATTTAAAAGATGGGTAGATATGGTGCTTAGGGACATAAGTTTAATGATGGTTTTTATTAGAGTTAGGTTGATGGTTGGACTTGATGATCTTAAAGGTCCCTCCCAACCTAGATGATTCTATTTATGGCCATAGCTAAAGGAGGCAAACACAGTATTCTAATGTACAAGTAGTGAAATCCGCTATGCAGTTCACCAGCTCAGAATGTTAGAATATTTCACTAAGTTTACCTTATTTACTAGCCTGAATTAAATTACAATAGAAGCTGTGGGGACAACTGTAAGACCTCATTTATTTTGAGATTTGGCAGTGGGGTTCGTTTTCATCTGTGATCTTTCTTCCCCAAATATACCTGTCTCCAACATGAAAAGAAACAGGGAGGTCTCTTCCTGGAGTCCTTTGGGACATTATGAGAAGAGTTTTCATCAACACTAGAAACTTTTTCGCACCTACAGAAAATTCAAGAGGCAGGCTGTCACTCATCCATCACCCTGCCCACACAGTGAGCCTCCACAGCCTGGCAGCAGGGATCAGCAGCTCCCCTGAGTAGGTCTCTTTGAGAACAAGGAGCCAACCGTTCCCATCACAGTACTCATCTCAAATGGACCAGCCTCTCCAAGGTGACCTTGAAGACCATCAGGCTCACCTACACAGCCAGCTATACCACCACAGGGAAAAGCAAATAAAGGAAAAGTTCTTCTATTGCCACCTTCACAGACAATCTTTCCTCGTTTATTCTTCACTTATCTTTCCCTAAAAGAACAAGGTAGTATCAGAGTACAGGTTTGTATTTTCTGCCCTTCTGCCCACTTGCTTTCCCAGAGCCAGCACTCTGGGAAAATCTACACAGCACTGAAATGCCAGAGCTGCTCAACAAAACTCAAGAATTGTGTCCCCTGCTCTGCACTCAAGTAAAGTCTCCTTTACATCCCCAACCTACAAGGGATGGATTTCCACCATCCATAAGAAGGCCGCGTGTTTCTCACAGTTCAATGCAGTGGCACAACAGGGTCCACTGTGACATGCCAGGCCACAGACTCACATCCTGGCCCATCACCTTACCCCAGCGACATGCCCCAGGCTGGGGTTGTGGGACAGGTCATGGCTGCCAGGCCCTGACCTGATGGACCCCAGGGAAGCCCCTTACCTTCAGCCCTTACATTTCTATACGTACTAGCAGAGTTTTCCTAATCAAGGATGGGGAAGGCACATTGGTGACTCGGCTAATGACACTCTCATTTTCAGGTGTGAAATTACATGAGGAGACGATTAAAACTACATTAAATATGTACCTTATAATTTTTGTCAAGCACAATGTCATTATCATGGGCAAGTGCAGATGAGAAGTAAAGGGTATGTGCAAATGAGATTTTTTTAACATCTAGTTCTCCTTAATCATAATTCAAAGAATTCTTGATTTATGGTAAATATTTTAAAAAGTATCTTAGATGGTTTTCATCTTAAGAAATCTTTAATAATCACAAGCAGTGTTACCAGGTCTTCAGAGTGCTGCATGCTCAGAGGAATATAAAATAAAAAATCATGTTACTGTAGCAGCTTCTTATTTTTTCTTTGAAATATTGTTTGTATAGCAAATAGCTCAAGACTAGACCATTTTATCAGGTAACATAAAATCTTCTCACCCAGAAGAATATATACTAAACCACGTCACTTCACAGATGCATTGCTAAGTTTTGACTGCAGTCCTAAAAATGGGCCCAGATAAGGACACAACAGTTACTGCAATACCCAAGGACTATCTGGGGGTTGGGGGAAATTGGATGATTGGTGGGAAAAAGTGCTGTCTTTCTGCTCTCTGTTATTAAATTAGGTCAGATTACTTAAGACTGTGACCCCTGTAAGGCAGGAACTGTTTTCAGTTAGCTCTCCTAGGAGGTACTGAAATACAGAATAAATACCATTCTCATCTGCAATTGTGTAATGTTGCTGAAGCAAAGAGGGGTCTGAGAATACACCTGAGAACTTGAATTTCCATACAAGTAATGTAAAATACAGGCAGGAGTATATCAGGTTTCAGATGGCTGTTGACAAGATTTCAACCTAATACTGATGACTATATATTTTTTTACAAATCTTCCTATGCATACTGTGCAGAAAACGTAAGACTAATATATTTACTAGGCGTCATAACGCAGAACAGTTATGGAGCTTCTACTGTAGTATGAATTCCAGATTTTAATGGACAAGAGAGTTCTCCTTTCATTTCTCAATCATATTTGAATTGTGCAATGCACACTAATGTAATGATAATGTAAATTTTTTTTTAAATCTGTAAAATGTACTCCAATCTACATCTGCAGAGATTTGCATGTTCCCACAGTAAATACCTTGTCACTGTTAGTTTTTGTACTCTATATGCAATTTCCCTTTAAGTCAAATTATCTGACAAGCATCTAACTCAGGTCACTGTGCATCAGTGTTCACGTAACAAAAAATAGAAGCAAAATAATACATAGAGTAGAGCCAAACAGATTGCTCTCAATGGCTTGCACCGTACAGCATAGACAGTGGTTTTTACAAACTAGTACTTTCTTGCATCAATTGTTATTTAGTTCGTCAGTCCTTACTCAGATCTATCTAAAAAATGAGTCACACATTTTATTTGCCTTAGTACCTTTCCCAGAAGGCTGGGGGTTTATGGCTAAACTTATAAATTATTTTTTTAAAAAAAGGCTTTTCCTACTAGAAAATTCCTCTTCTCTACTCCTTGGCTTCTTGTCCAATTTCCATGAACACTCCCTCCCAAATTTGTATTGTGTTGCAAATGTATACAGACTACCACCTATATTCCATATAGCAGAGCTGGTAGTCATTCAGCTTGCCTAACATTTTCCACTATAAATGTCTTGGAGAATCCCTCCTGTGTTCACTGCATGCAGCAGGTCTGAGATGCTGAGCGGAAAGAACACCCCTGGGCTACAGAAGTGCCTTTTATTTGTCCCAGGAAATTCTCTTCTGCTTTTATGGAAATAAAAAGTGTTTAAAAAACCCCCACAAAACAACAACAACAAAACGAAACAAACAAACAAACAAAAAACCCCCAACCAACAAAAAAGCAGCCGTTTTCTTTCCATTGTCTGCATCAGGAGAGTCTCTGGCAACGCTCCAAAATAACTAAAATGCACAGACACCATGAGGCTCCAGAGATACCACTTCCAGAGCAACAGGCCAAACCATACTAGGAGAGCAGTGGAGGAGACAGATGAACTGTGTTGGGGAAAGGAGGTGAGCCCTGCTCCCCCACACTTTCACACAAGATATCTGTTTCACTTCCAGGTATCTGTGTACCAGTAGAGCCATCACTACAACCGCCAGATGGTCCTCTCCTGTCTATGAGTGCTCCCAATGTTCAGCACACGGGACAGACAGACAAGAGGGAAGAAATGTGAACACACAGCAAAATCAGTATTTTATGGGTTGAGAGTGCCTCATTTAGCAATGTAAGCAGCATAGTTTCAATAATGATTCTTTCATGCTACAATTGTGCAATTTTGTTTAAGCATCAGCAACATATTTGACCATATAGCAGCTATTTAACCAAGATTATTTCATCATTTCCATGGCCAAAATGCTTACAAAGCAGATGAAGCAGAAAACAGTGATGCAGGCATTGCAAAGAAATCTCTAACACATAAATCTTGCTGTTGTTGAAACTGTATCATTTGAGAAGGAACAGTGCATTTAGGACAGTACTTTTCTGGTTGTGAACAAGAACATACAATTAACAGAACCCTGGAAGGTGCTGAGTCTATCCATACACCATGCAGTATCTTGGGAAACTTTACAGCACAGAAACCCAAAGCCACTTTTGTTCCCCAAACCACATTCAACCTGGCAGATACACTGTGCCTGTAAGTGAAAAAGTACCTAATAAAAAGGCACAAGCCTGGCATGACACAAAACTTGTATATGGACAGAGCCTCTAGTTGACAAGCTCAGGCCATGACTACACCATGTGTGAGAATCAACGTAAACGAGCTGGAGGGCTGCAGCCCCATAACCAAACATGTTGGGGTGGCACTGCTGCCCAGCGAGAGGGCACAGCCTTCCTAGGCCACCATTGGCTGTGGCTCCCATCCACACACAGCCACTTGTCTGGAAGGATGGAGAGAAACTAAGGGGGTTTTCAGCAGCTCTGCTTGAATCGGGTAGTCCTCCTGACCTGAGCACCACCTCACTGGATAAGCAGCAGGGTGGTGAGGAAGGAAGAGAAGAATTAGAATTATAGAATCTTAGAATTATAGAATAGTTTGGGTTGGAAGAAAACTTTAAAGGTCATCTAGTCCAGTCCCTCTGCAATGAGCAGGCACATCTTCAACTTGATCAGGTTGCTCAGAGGCCCGTCCAGCCTGACCTTGAATGCTTCCAGGGATGGAGCATGTACCACCTCTCTGGGCGGCCTGTTGTAGTGTTTCATTACCTACATTGCAAAAAAATTTCTTCCTTATGTCTAGTCTAAATCTTCCCTGTTTTAGTTTAAAACCATGACCTCTTGGCCTATCGCAACAGGCCTTGCTAAAGTTTGTCTTCGTTTTTCCTGTAGCCCCCTGTTAAGTACAGAAAGGCTGCAAGGTCTCCCCAAAGCCCTCGCTTCTCCAGCCTGAACGACCCCAGCTCTCTCAGCCTGTCCTCACAGGCTCTTCCTAAACATAGTTTTGCAAAAGGAGCACCCTCAGGTTCACAGTGGAGGCCCAGCGTCTGCTGTACACCTGAGGAATGCCCACCTGCTCAGGGGAACACCAATGGATGAAGCTGACTTTACTGACAAAATGCACATTGCATTTAGAAGCCAAACAGCATTTGATCTCCAAACCACACCCCAAAAGCCTGACACATTACCTCCAGCCTACAGCTCTTCTGGACATTATTTCTGTCTTGTCTGTGGTTCATCTTAATATGCTGGACTGGAAACTACCATGGTTGACATCCAGGTCAGCCATACCAGCCTTGAGACAGCAACGTCTGGTGAGAGGCAGGGCAGGCGGCTGCTAGCGATAACCATTCCAGCTATCTAATTCTGATCTGCTACAGCATATCTGTCAGAAGCCCTACAGAATTTTTTGGGTGGGGACAAGAGACGGGCTAGGACAAATCTCTGGTTACAGCTTAAGTTATCAGTGTATCGATGACAAGTTAAAGCACGTTAAAAATTATACAAGTGGTGCACTGAACACAGAGAACCACCCAAAACCATACCAGCCATGAAAGGGAATAAACAGCCAGAGCATCAGAAACTCAAGAGCAGCTAATTGTGTTTTAACTGTGGGCAAGGCAGTTTGTCATTTTTTACCAGCTCATTATTACTAATCTGTTCAGAGACGGTGATAATTTTCTGTGTTTTTATAAGCCAACACAATGAAGCCAAGGTCAGTTTCATAGCGCTGGTCTCTTCAGAAGACTTCAAATAGGGAGCTCATAGGATAACGAAAAAGCCAACTAATACAGCACGATGCTAATTTTCAAGCAAAAACAAAGAAACAAAATACTTGTTAGAGCTTCCTTGAGTTCCATCACGTCCCTCTACCTTAGGGTCCTTCAGCTTATAAAATTACACTGAGACACTAAGAAACACTGTCTAAAAGGATTAATTTTCTTTCTCCTTAGGAAATATTTCTCTAAAACATAAAACGTGCTACTATTGAATGCTATACTAACATAAAAAAATACTTCTTCAGAGAAGTAATCACTCCAAAATCCAGGTTACAGATTAAAAATATTTATGATTTTCAGGCCCTGTGTTCAGACAGACGAATATAAAGACAATGATCAAGCACCTTCACAAAAGGAAGGTCAACAGCTAACAAGAGAAGGTAAAGAGAAATCTAGCACACAAATATTTGGGGATCAAATTCAAAGGTGAGTGAAAATCTACCAGTAGTGTAACACAGGGCTCCATGATTTTTTTCTTAGCCCAATTAAACTCTAAGCTATTTCCTATAATGAAGGAATTAAATGAAAACTGTAAACATGTTAGAACATTTTAATGAATTCATGCATCAAACCTGTTGTTTGTAAGGTCTGGGCTGAGATGCAGCTTCCCACGTGCAAACAGAGCCTGCTCTTTGCAATAATAAACAAAAAGCGTTCACCTGAAGTACTTCAGCAATGGCTCACCCAAACCCTCTGTACTCTGTAGTGTAGTAGACTGGGAACAAACTAGCTAGGGAAGCTGTAATTAAAAACAGTGGGGAAATAATATTGAAATTTGTCTTTTTACACTTCATGCAATAACTCTGTATTTCAGTTGACAGCAAATTATTTAATGTGCTCTACTACCTAAAAGACATAAGACAGAAGCAAGGATGGCAGGACAATACACCCTGATAAAAGGTCATCTGAAAGGGTAGGAAGCCCCTTTCATAATATATCAGGGTTTTATGAAACATAAGGAAAATTTCCATAAAAGACTTATATGTAAGGGTTTTTGAGGAGGTTATCTGTTTTAAACAATAAACACACACTCTGATACTTACTGGTACACAGTATGACGTCATAAAAGACTTCAAAATGGGATTAACCAGTTAAAAGAGATGAGCATGTTTATCTTTAAATATAAACAGATATGAATGCATTACAGTAATAACTTGCAGTATACAGAATATAGTGCAGTTAAATGGTAGGACATTCGAGAGAGAAGAATACAGGATATATTGCACCTTAAATAGTAGCTGTTCAAGAGAGAAGAATACAGTTTTGGTTTAAGCATGTTTTCTTTCTTCTTAAACAGTTTGGTTTAAGCATAGATTTCCAAACACGACCTCACACAGTCAGTTTTATTTTTGTCACAACTTAAAATACAGAATGAAAAAATCTTATTCTACAAGCACACATTAAGTGTACTATTAATAAGAGAAAAATTGTATTGTCTTGCGAATAACACATCAACATTCTTGTGTTATGACACAGCAATGTATCTGATTACTCTTCTTGGAAGGCAAAGTTGAGGCAGAGCTGCTATTGTCAAACTGGATGGGTGCAGTTTTGTTCTGCTCCTCAACATTATTTCTCAGGACACTAAATCATCACTTCTTTATTTCCCAGGTGATTTCCAGGAGATATGGCTATAGACTGGTGTTCTTTGCAACACTTAAATTACTAAATTAGGACATATATTTTAAATACTTTGTATTAGAGAGACACTCACAAAGGAATAACTGAAGAAAAGAATTAATTCTACTTCTGGTTTCCAAATAGCACATTAGGGTCCTTCAGAGAATCAAAATCCTGCAGCTTTTTAGAAGTGCATTTGCATCAGAAAATACTTGGGTAAAAAAATATTCTTTTTGATGACATTAAACATGGAAGGAATTCACATAGTTACACTGTCTACAAAACCAGTGTTATAACTGGTGTTATAACCAGTGTTATAGTGAAATTCTAAGCATCAAAGAACTGGGCAGTGGATGCGGCAGGCTAGGCACCTGTCTAATAATATGCTGATGTTCAGTCGGTCTGTCTCACTTTCAGCATTTTGGGGGCTAACCACACGTATTCTAATAACAAGACTGCTTCACTGAATCCAACTCCTAAACATGTGAGAACAGCCCTGAGGAGAAGGATTTGGGGGGTTTGGTGGATGAGAAGCTCAACATGAGCCAGCAGTGTGTGCTCACAGCCCAGAAAGCCAACCGCATCCTGGGCTGCATCAAAAGAAGTGTGGCCAGCAGGCCAAGGGAGGTGATTCTGCCCCTCCAATACAAACCATTCTGTTATTCAATGGATCTTTAATACTTTTCTCTTTTCTTTGTCACTAAAGGTGATCTATAAAGACTACGAATGTGGAGAGATACTATGCATATATGTAGATCTAGGAAGATATAAAAGGAACATAAAAAAAATAAAAGAGAGGAATATTTTGCCCCTTCTTATGTTTTAAAATGTTAAGTATTTCATTTGCTCTCTCTCATCGTGTGGAGAGAAAAAGTAAATAAATAAGTAAGTGTGCTAACAAGTGTTCCTACATGGTGAAAATTAAGCAACTGAGATAAGAGAGGACTACTCCTTAAATCACTTTAAAACTCTCTAGATCAGATCTCCAAATTTAATGGGGCTTCACATATTTATTTCACTTAAAGTTTATTTATATCAAATGCCTAGCAATCAGCAATCTACATCTTCTGCATAAAGATTTCTGCAAAGTTCTTTTAAAGTTTTTTCTCTTAAGCCACATATCAAGAGCAAAGCAAGAAAAGCATAACCTGATTAACAAAAGAATCATACCAGTGCTCTTCTCTTTTAAAATAATTTCTTTCTTTACAACATATAGGCAAATACCTCATAAAGAAATAAAATCAAAGAACAAAAAATCCAACATTTACATATTCTTTCCTTAAAAAATTCCTTTGATTCATACCGTTATAAACAGAAATATATACTGCCACATGAATATATCTAACAGAAAAATCAAAGCTCAGGTATTGTAGGTCAATGTTTGAAGCAAAGTCTGACCTAAGATGTAGAGTATTGACCCTGAGATTCCTTCACAAAGTACTCAGCCTGTGAATTATTTCATACTCCTTAAATACAAGGACAACACACAGTTCAAAACCTCAATGCAGAAGCATCAAAAATGCATTGGCTTATTTTACATGAAAATTCCTGCGGGTCAATAGGAAACACATTTTTTATTTTAAACAGAGTATCATCTGATTTTGAATGTGATTATCAACAATATATTGTATAAAGTATGATGTGCATTAGAAAATGCAGGGCAAAAATACACATTCCAAGCACACATGGAATACTCCTGCCAGACTGTACTACGTTTTCCCAGCTTCCCTTCTAATACGTGATGTCTGCATACAAAATCAGCAGGTCAAACAAAAAGATGGCCTCAATTATTTTCATATAATGTTCGGGAGAAAAGATATTTGCAGCATATACTGGTTGCTGTAAGAGGGAGCAGTCTGCAGTACTGCAAAATATGCAATACTCTCCCAACACGGAGCAGCATGAAGGGAATGCATAAGGTTGTGTACCAAAAGATCCCGTGGGAAAAAATATTATGATGTCCTAAGTAATATTTCTAGACATTTTTCTTTCTGAAAAGTTACAGAAGGTTTTCTAAGATCTTGAAATAAAAAGATTACAATTACTCTCTTAGTTGCAGTCTACATGATGCTGGACAAGATATTTGGCTTTTCTCAGCATTTTTAGAGGTGTGATGATGATGATGATAACAATAACAATACTACTACTACTAAATAATAATAATTATACTGCCACTGTCAAATCACCCAGGTATGTGAAGCTTGTGATGACTGTAAGAAGGAAGGCAAACTGAGTAACATCATGTGTTTCAGTGTTGAGGAGAATCTCTACTGATTAATAATTTTAATAATTGTCTTGTTCCATTAGGTTTTTTTTAAAATCTCATCAACTATTAATTCATTTCTGTTATCTGTACAGATCTTCTCAATGGAAACTGGGCAGTATTTCAACTGTGTCACTCAGACAGCTATCAGATGAGATATAATGTTTTTGCTCACATCCACTTAGCTCAAATATCTATCCCTATCAAAGAAAAAGTAAAACTAAACACTTCCATGTCTCATTTTGTATGAAAAGTCACTTTTTTTTTGGTTCAGATGTGGTTCCAAGTGTCTCTTTTCAACCATCTATGAAGAGCAATTCTGTCAGCATGTAACCAGCTCCACTGCAGAGGCTAGTGGAGCTTTACCTTGTTTATCTTTCATTTCCCAAGGTAGATACAGCACCTCAAGAAGAAACCCTGAACAATATTCTCCTGGAAGACTTATCCATATTGTTCCTAGATCCTTCACGTCATTCAGGATCTGATCTCTGTATTCCGTGAAGTCAGTAATAAAGCTAATGTTGACTACAAGACTGCAAGGATTGGAATTTCAATGAGGAAGGAAGAACGATTATAAATTTCTTTCACCAATATACAAGGATGTCTTTGTCCCCAATGACGTCTTCCCCAACTATCTCCAATTAAAGTAGTCGGATAAATGAAAATATTTCTGCATGAAAGAAAAGAGTACTAGCAGGGTATGCAAAGCATCAGAAGGATGGAAAGCTGCCATGAGCTCAGTCTAAAATATTGTGCGTCACAGCCTATGTCAATTGTCCATGACCCTGTCACCTCTCCACACTGGAGGCCATACAACTGGGCCTGTCCGAGTCAGCTGTCATATTCTGATGGCTCTAGGATAGAATAAAAAATAATAATAAAAACTGCACTGTAAAATTACTAATGTATGAGAAAGGTGTGAAGGTTTGAAAGCACTGCTCTGAGACTTCTGCTGCAGCCATCATGATGAATATGCTGAGCCTCCAGCACCCTGAGAAATGTTTTGAAGAAGAATAAAAATAAAAGCAGGTATTAGCAGGTAACTGAATGTAGCTACAAACTGCCTTTGGTTTATTATTCTATTCCCCAGTATGTCAGGGAGAGATAATTTTAAGAAGACCTACAAGTGAACAGAGGCTAGTAACTCGTCTCAAGTTGCTGTTAAAACCTGAATAGCCATTTTATTTTATTGCCAGTTCAGCCAATACTACCAATGGGTCAAGAGCTCACATTCACTGTCATCTGACATTGTGTCTTCAGTCCCTAAAACACTGTTTTTTCAACAGCCCAATTTCAATAGGACTGCAATAGAACCATAACAGGACTTTTTTAATAGGGTGTAGGACTACACCTCAAAACAAGGATCACGCCTTTCTACAACTGCATTCCAGCCCTTTGCCAAGCGATGCTCCCCAACTCCAAGTGAGCACGCAGCACCCCGTGCTGATGGAAATTAGTCTCCTCTGCAGTAACAATCATAACTTGTGCAGATGTATTTGCAGCCCATGACAGATCCAGGTGCCTCTCCCAGTTTCCCTATTCCAGAAAAATAAGCAGGATGATTAAGCACGTCTGGGATTTAGTGAGCTGGCAGACGTGGTACTGAAGGAGAACACCTTGTGTAGTAAGCAAAGCCCTGATGCATGCAACATTACCTGCAGGGGCAAAAAGAGAATGCCTTATTTGTGTGTCAACTTCCCCTCTGTCTTGCATCCAGTGATTTTCCTACTTTCTCTCACCATGCAGAAAACACCCTTATGGTACACAAGTTTTTAGACTAAACTAATTTTGATAAGGTTGTAATTTTACTCGCAATACCAGTTAGCTTCTGAAAATGAGCTTCATAGATATATTTTTCCTTCCTTTTTACCACAAAAACCAGCCAACAGATGCTGGTCTTCCAGAATTAAAATGAATTAAAGCTTAAAAATATTCACAACTATTTTTTAAGGAAACACACACACAAATTATTACTAACCATAATGAAAAGGGAAAAGATTTTGTGCCCAACCTGTTGAATTGTCATAGCTACTTCTGTATGCCATCATAGAAATAACGCATAGTATATACAAATATCATATAGAAACTGGCTCCATTGCACTCAGCATGAAAATCAAACATTCTAATAATTGATGACAGGTCTATCATTGATATTAGCAACATTATTTGGCAGCATAATAAATCATTAGATAGAAAATTACATTGAAACAGAAACTTTAATTTTCTTAGAAGTTTCTAGACGTTCTCAGCCTATCTGCACTTCACATCTTACACTCATCTTCCTTCTAACTGATATTTTTAGGTTCTTCACAGGTATTTCCTTACTCATGAAATATGAAATTCACCACATGTTTGTCTTAAAGCTCTTGTTTCAGAAAATCTTCCAAGCTTCCTGGCTAATAGTTTAATACTACAATAAATTTACTACAGGAAGAAAATAAGTCCTATTTTAGTATTAAAACTTAATTTCTGAGGAAAAGCTACAGTTTTATGTGGAGCACTGGTGGGAGAATTTTAAGTGCAAAATGTGCTTAAGTAGTTGCAAAAAAACAACTGAACAAGAAAACCCCTACATGACGGCTCTTGCAAGTTCTCATGTATACTTTATAAAAAGAGAATAAATGAGAGTAACACATGATGTTAAAGCCCAGGAAATCCAGGATTTCAAGATTCCCTACCCATTTCAACTCCTAACTGCTAATGATAAATTTTCTGCCACATTTCTGTTTATGATTTTACACACATTTGAATCACAAATACTTTCACACTTTGCACACAAGGGAAAGTGTTAAAAAGCATAAGCAGAGCCCCTTTAGATAGTCTGATGACAGAAAGTTTCTAACTAAAGCTAACAAATATAAATACTGATTTTGTAATAAGGCTCCTTACGCATGATCACCTCCTCCTGTAGGAGACAGTGGTCTGGGAGAAAAAAAAAAAAAAAGAAAAATCAATCTTCTTCTTCTCCACATGTTGTAACTCAACATAGACACCCCAGTCCATACACTGACAGAGGGATCTTTCAGTCACTTACTCCTTAGTGTAGCTCTTCCACAGAAACCACTACAGTCAGCCTGGTCAAGTCTTGGCAGGAGCTAGCAGAAGCCTGTCTCTTGTGCTGTGAGATGGAGCAAGAGGGGACATTACAGTTTCCAGTAAAGCCTCCTGTTTAACTGCTGCTCCCCTCTCCATGGGGATGAGGCAGAAAGCCATACAGCCAGGTTCACAGGCTACCAGCTGGACCACAATCCCTGAACGGAGGTGCTAAGTCCTATCCAAGGACTCTTCCCTTTTGGATCAGTCATCAGAAAGAGGTAAGAAAGGTGGCATATTGACGGGACCAGTACTTTTATGTGTATTGAATCCATTGGTCCCAAAGATGTTCCTGTAGCAAAGTTACTAGTGGAGAAAGTGGTAAAGCTCTGAGAGATGATCAGGAGGAAGAAGGTACATTCAATCGGAGAGAAAACTGCAAATGCTACTAAGAAAGTGATTACCTGCTCTAGGTAGGATGCAAAGCTGTATGGTCTGCCCCTGAAGCCAAGGTGATTTAGTTGAGGAGCATGACACCAAGCTTTAAATAGATTGTTTGAATCACATATGACAAGCCACAAAAAAAATATTTTGGCTACCAATAGGGTCTGTAGTGAAGTCCCAGGGAATGGGAACAACATAAACTGAAAAGCAAATCACAGGCTCAACTGCTTCATCAGGTTTTTAGCACAAGTTGATTTGAGTTTAGGTAGAAAAGTCAGCCCTTCTGGCTATACCCAGAGTGAGAAAATGTGAAGGGAGAACTAGGCACAAAGCGAAATGGCTAAAAGTAACTTTAACTCAGGCAGTTCAAAGAAGATAAGGGTATGTGTCCTGAATGGCAAAGGCTGAAATTACAGTTGTGGTTTATTGTAGACAGTTTCATCAAGGTGAGCTTTATAAAGAGACGAGCTATCTTTTAATTGATCACCAGATACAAGTGGAAAAAACAGTCAACATTTGGAGCATGCAGACCTGTCATTCAGGATCTTTTTGAAAGACCTGAAGAAGAGGCTGCAACGCACAAAGCTCTCCTATTTTCTCCAACTAAATCAGATGTTCTAATAAAAGAAACTACCACCCCCTATAATCTCTGCCTTGCAGAAATTATTAATACAGGGATGTGTAGCTCAACATGAAATATTTCACAGCAAACAGAACGGGTCTTCTCAGTAACAAAGAGTACCCATGAGATCACCAGAATATAATGTCTTCCAATGTCAGTGTAAGTCATTACAGGGAAACTAAATCTCCAAATATCTAACAATAAAATCCAGCAGAATAAATCTAAGGATAAACATTACATTTGACACACTATGCAGCCATGCACCTGCTAATATCAATATCTAAACACTAAGTCATACGTAATTTACTCTTCATGACACCCACAACTGTAGGTCAGGAGCAGATGTAGAGCAGTTAAGAAAGTAATTCCAAATTTCCAAATGTCACAGGAAGTAAAATCTAGAGTCATCTTTTTTCCCAGGGAAATCACTCTGAGACAAAGCAACCAAGTCATATTACTACTGAGAACAGAAAAACAAAGCTATGTCATGTTTAGTCTGACAATCATCACAGCTTTTCCAATCAGCTTTATTTTAGCCTTTTTTATTCTGTTTTAATATCTTATTCTAAAATAAAACAATTTGCTATTTTAGGGATGCAGTTTCAGTTCTCCTCAATTCTTCCTAATATACTAACTCTGACAGCTAAACTTAACCAACTATTTACCTATTTAGAATATAAAAATCTAACACCAGATGTTACAACCCCAGTACCTTCTTGTACAGTCTACAACTCCTGTTGTTAAACCTAACAGAAGAAAAAAGAAAAAAAGAATGAACAGTGTTACTTTCAAAAAAGCTGCAGAACAAACTAAAAGTAACAGATGGGAAAAGAAACACGAGGGCTATTGTCTCATTTCATACTAAATGATTTAGTAATTTATAATCAACAAAGATAACATTTGCAGGTAAGAAAGTCATCACTACATTAGAAGTGGTGAAAAGATACATAATCTATTTTTATAGTGGACCAGAGTAGTAATGTATCTTCCCCTGGTACTAAAAGCATATTTGATTCTTTTTAACATTATGAGACTTGACATAGTCCTTTCTAAATGAACTGGACATACTATACAATTTTGTCTCTTCTGGAAGATGCATTTAGCAAAACTAACTGTTCTTAACAACCGTTCAAGTATATTAAAATAGGGTTTCTTGTACCATTTATACAAAGTCTACTTTGTTCTTTACTCTTTGGAAATTATTAATTAAATAATCTTGAAAGATTCAAGCACAGTACACAAATATTCTTCACATTATTCTCACAGCTTAAGTTGCACTTCTTAAACTCTTGTAACAGCAACAAGATATTGATGATATTACACAAGGATAATCAATAAAAGTATTTTTAAGGTTATAATTTTCAAATGTCTTTGATAAATGATTTCTACTTTTATATATCAAGGATTAGTGCTTCACTCAATTTAACAATTCATTATTACCACAGAGGTAAAAAGAACATGTAAGGTTAACAGCTATGGCTATTAGCTGTAACCTAACCAGCATTACACTGTATAATTGATCTATTTTCTTCAAGAATAAAATTTAGAAAAAGAGAATTACTATTACTCTCTCTATAAAAAAAGTACAGAAAGCCTGGGGGGAAACGTGTGGGATAATAACAAAGACAAGAGGAAGGAAAATGGGAGTGCACCAGAAATTTATTTATAAATATCAGGGAACTCATTGCTTGGCATCATGTAACATCTACACACTCTCACATTGACCTAACTTTTAGGCAGTGGCCCTATATTTAAGAATAGAAAAACTAAGAATCAGCACACTAGACTTATGATACTCTTCTCAAAAGTTAGTATAGCTCTTTCCCAGTTGAAAATGTTTTGAGACCATCAGTTTAAGATTTCCAGAGTTTGTTCCCTGTTCAAGTATTTAAAGGGTTTTCTAACCCAGCGTTGGCAGAACTTCAGTATGGTTGTAATGACAGCAATCACTGTTAAGAGATGCATGTTAACCGCTGTATGCACATCTAATTTTATCTTCAGCTTTAACTTCTGTAACTATCACAAGTCAGGCTTAAATGTCTTTCCAAGAATGCTTCTTCCAGGTAGCAAGCTCAAGCAGGTATTTCTTTCAGGGTGAAATTCCGCAAGTCCACCTCAATTTTATATATTGTCCCTAGGTCTCACTTCTCTTTCCTTATTTCTCTCATTAACACATCCAGCACCCCATTGCCTCTTCATTAGGTCACAGGTACTGAACGGCTGAAAAAAGCAACTTCACCATCTCTAGTCTTCTCTTAGCAAGTACTGGCTATGCTGGTGGCCACAAAGCTGTCATGTAAGCTGAACCACAGTGCCACAAATGGGGACAATTGGAAGATTTGGTTCACAATCACAATACTGGTTGAAAGCAAAATGCTAATACAGACACAGCTGATTTCACTTGCATGAGAATTTTCTCCCCACTGGCTGTCCATGACTGGTTTTAACACTGTTTTGCTTATGTAGCAGAAGATGGCCCTTAGCAAACTGAAGAATCTTAAATGTTCATTTAAAGATTTCCTGGAGGTGAAGGACTCAGATGCCCAAGTACTTCTGGGTTTCAGTATCTTGTTTGTCTGTTTTCCAAACAGACAGCTAGTTATAGTATGAAATACAATCTTCCCACAGAACTTGTCTTTTTTTTTTTTTCCTTGACAGAAAGCAACTCTCACAAAGAACAGAACTTTTTGAGGCTCTTCAAAGCATGTCTTAAGACACCACATAAGTCTGATCCGTACACTTATAAAGGAAAAAAGCAATAAGCCTGCCTGCGTTACATTAATGAACATCATATTTTGCATTTAAAGATCCTTGAAAAAGAAGTGAAACTAACATGGACAGCTTTATTTGTATTCATCTTGCTAAATTTTGTTCCCATAAATGTCAATAATCCTACTCTCTAGTTGGCAATTTAATGACATATTTTTTTAAGACCTTAAGTAATATCCCATATCCTTCAAGCAGTCTTGTGTCCCTGCACACCCTTTTTCACAATGCACAATTAATGCTTTCAGATGAGAGGGTTGTTTGTGTCATGTATTTTATGGACAGCTGTAATTCTTCTTCAGAGAAGAATAATTCTGGCTGGCATAAAGCAAACCTAGAATTTCCACAAGAAATCCTATAGACTTATGGACTCCTCATGGCAGAAAGTAAAAAGAATAAAGATACAGCAGAGGAAATATGAGAAAGTAGTGCAGTAGGTATATTGCTGACTTGGAGATAAAAATTAGTATGTTAGTACTTGTTGGTATAATCTCACCCTTCATACTGGGTTCAGATTTAGAGGCTGTGGTTTTAGTTCTCAGCTCTGCCAAGCTTCCTAGCTCACTTGATGTAAATATTTCACTCTACCTATCTATAAATGCAGGACAGCAGCACTTCTTGTTTCTCCTTCTATCTTGCCTTTTTTATATGTTGAGATTTTAAAAGGGGCTGATCTTCACTGTCTTAGCACAGCAGGGTCCTCATCTCGGTTGAAGGCTCCTTGGTGCAATATTGATCTCTACAAGCAGGAGTCATATGCGTGACAGAATATTAACTTGTTTACAGCAAAAAGTAAAATAATATGCTTTTAAAACAGTAACATACTTGAGAGATTGTACAAAAGCCACTAAGTCAATGCTATGTCACTTTTTCATGCATACACTACAGAAAGTACTGAATAAAAACATCTTCAAGAAGCATACTTGTTGCCTTTATTGTTGGGAGCTTACCCCTATTCCTTTTATTTCACAGAAACCCTCAAACAGTTTCAATAAACACCACTGGTTAGGACACAAAAGTTATGTCTATAGAAAAAAAAAAAAAAAGTGCCTTAGTTCACAGATGCCACCTACATACTGAGTGAAGAACCGTGAAGTTTTTCTGAACTTACTCTTTCATTGTCACAGCAGGTCATATGTCTCTTCAAATTCTTGCTTTAAGCAACTGGAAGCAGTTATTTTCTCTAAAGGATTTCTTTTGAGATAAACAAATCCAGCATAATAAAGCTCAGAAAGGGGAAAAATGGAAACTCGTGCACAAACTCCAATTTTTTCATTTAAATCAAGGACTGAGTGAGCACACAGCCAGGCTGCAAATCCAACTTCAGCCAGTATAAATTACTGGTTTGTGTTCAGAATCATCACATCACAGAATTGCCTACGTTGGAAGGGACCTTTCAGATCATCTATTCCAACCACCAATAAACAGACAATTCTTGAACAATTCATATCCAAGCAAGTCTTCCAGGCTTTTCTGAAGCCCGTACCTTGTCTCGGGTCTTCCCTCCCAGCCCTCAGCACACGTACACCTACAGCACATA
The DNA here is from genome assembly GCA_004320125.1 of Scolopax mira. Classification (NCBI taxonomy): domain Eukaryota; kingdom Metazoa; phylum Chordata; class Aves; order Charadriiformes; family Scolopacidae; genus Scolopax; species Scolopax mira. Next base: position 61,729 of record BJBW01009015.1, read on the forward strand.
GGCACGCAGTGTTGAGAGCAATTAAATGGCACTGAATGAAGCCATTTTACCCACGAACACAGAAATGAGCTTATCCTCACAGGCATGGATTGAAGATGCTGCTTAGATGCTGGCTGTAGAGCCGGATTCTTTTGGGGTGTTTTCATCATGAAAAATCCTCATTGTTACTCCTCACTTCTACAACAAAGCATCCTCTGTTCTTGCCCTTAAATGAGAAGGGACTGACTTTCTAACGAAGAAAGCAAGAAAGCCAAGGACACAAAGAGCCCATAATAGGACAGACAATTTTAAGAAATAAAATCAAAACCCACAATATATGAAAGACATACTGCTCAATCTATTCTTTGCTGTTAACAGATTGTTAATCCTGGCACGAGAGAGCATGAAAATGGACCCGTGGTTGTGAAGAGCAGGGAGAGTGCCCCCACTCTCCACCCGCACACAGATGCATCTGCTTAAACCCCTGAGAAGCATATCTTGATGGTTTTCAAAGAAACTTTACAGATTCAGCCACTCAAATTATTGAGCAGGTTTCATAGCCAAAGTATAATGGGGTGACTACAGGCAAGGACTTGAATATGATACAGAGGAATCCTGTTTTGATATCAATAACCAAGTTTCTGGGCTCCAGATACTGTCAAAGCCCACCTGCCCAAAGCCTCCTCTTTTCAGAAATCAAAAGGTTCTCCAACCCCACAGGAGCACAACTTTGGGAGAGAGGGAACTCAGAAAGCAGCACTGTTATGACAGATGTATCAGAGTATTGTGTCATGTTCTCTTCCAGGAAAAAGAGTATCTTTGGGTGTTTGCAAAAGGCTGGCAAGGCTTGAAGGCTACACCCTATTAGCAAGTAATGATCCTACTAGAAACTGAACATTTTGCTTATTCACTGTTGCTGAGGGCTGAGTAGAAATTAAAGAGGGTGAGAGCATCCCTCTGGAAAGGGTTGGATTAGGAGTTGTGCAGCTCCCCAGGGAGAAAACCTGGGTGAGGCACAGCGTGGGGTGCATGCTGGTGTGGATCCAGGTTGCTCCATAACGAAGTACTTTGTGATGAAAGCCAAGCCCCAGGATGGGAGATGCAGCTGATACAGCTGCCGGAACACGCACATTTGTAGAAAGGCTCAGAGGAAGGACTGTGTTCTAGAAGCTTTGCTCTAAACAATAACCAAACCAAACACCAACAAATAAAGGCCAAACAAGTCATGCATCCTGGCCTCTTTTCCTAAAAATTTAAAGAGTGCAAATATCACAAAAGTAAATTACCATTTAGCTCTGTATACGTGGCATTACCTTCTTCTCAAGAATTTTTAGGCTTTTTCACAACATTTATCCAGCAATGTCAAATATTTTCACATCATCTCTGTTTACCCAAACTGCAAGTTCTGATTTGCTACAACGAAACATAGCATTAATTTGTACTATTTATTTTATGAAAAAAGAAAATCAACAGAACATCAAGTCAACAGGCCCGTTTCAAGTTACAGAAAAAACAAGCAGCAAAACATTAGACCAAAACTTGACCTCACACTATTCACTCAAAACTGCCTGGAGCTGAGTGCATGAGAACATCCTGCATCATTTTTATATGAATAAAATTAGGTTTTGGATAATATCGCTCATGCTTCCACTCGGCCACTGTACCTCCCCAGCTTCCAAAATGGCACATTCAAGTGCTTCAGTAAGTTGGCAATGATTTGGGTTTTATGCTTCCTCTTTTAGCGGTTTTAAGTTTGTATTTTAAACTCATTCCAGCCAGCCCCATGCTCCCATGCTGGTGCTCCGGAGTGAGGCGGCAGCACCGCTCTTGCATCTTGTTCCTGGCTCCCAGGGGGCTGCCTGCCCTCCTCCTCTTCCTCCCATGGGGTTATGGTGTGCCTGATGACACACATCTGATGGGTTTATTAGAAAGAAGTGCATGTTCCTGTGTAGGATTTCTGGCCACCTTCAAGAACTGCAGCCAAAGGTTTGTTTTCTGTCTGCAGCGCCAGCACCAAGACTGTTACCTTCAGCTGCAAAAGGCCTTTTCACAGCAGTTTCAGCACCGAAAATACCCTCAGCCAGCCAGGGGCACAGCCTGAATGTCACAGCTCATCCCTTCTCTTAAAAAAAAAAAGCTACCTAATTAATATAGAAGTAATTAACAGAACATATACAGTGCCAATTTAACAATCAATTTGTCACCCCTTTTTATTTTCCGAGTTTTACATGAGGGACCACACATTCATTTTGTGCACTTAAACAGTCTGCCTTTTTATTATGATTAAACACTGAAATGTAGCATATTTACAGCTACTTTTATTGTCATATTCAGTCTGGAATTGGCCGTTTGGTTGTCTAAGTTGTATCATGCAAAGACACAGTGACATGCACTATTAAGAAATTAGAAATAGCAGATGGGCATTTGCAAAGAACCACCATGCTGAATGTCATCTAATAAACACGGTGAGGATTCAGGTTCAACATTATCCATGAACGTGCTAGAGCATTCCCTCCCATGACTTTGGGAAGGAGAAGTTTTAAATTCCCAGCAATACACTACTTCATAAAATAATTTTATATAAGGCCATTGTTCATGATGTTTCTCTAAATTTGACCCTTCTTTCTCCCTGGCCTGCACAGGGTTTCCACAGCCTTTCATTTGGGCTCTGGGCTATCTGTCACACGAACAAGTGTACCATGCACACACAGCCAAGATTACACCTAGACTGAAAATTAAAGGACTTTTAAATCAAATATCAATGTAAATTTACTTAAAAATAATTAAAAAATATATTCTTCCAGATCAGAGAAATAATTTTAGGATGGAGCTTGATATGAATGGTGTTACATAATGCAGTAACCTGTAATTCCAAGTCTGTGGAGGATCCTTTTCTGAGTCTAGTGTCTCTCAAGATGTTTCACAGGACACCACACTACTGCATTTCCTCTGGAGTCCTCTTGGCTTCTTTTCTGATGCCTTCTGCCTCCACATTCACTGAGATCCAGGTGGCTTCCCACTGCAAGGCCACCTTCTGGAAGCAACTGCCACGCTAATTCCACCTTTTTCCCCTTGGCAAGTTGGCAAGTATTTAGTAATTCACTGAATCAAGCAAACAGACAAAGATGTCTTCTATCCCAGTCAATTTCAAAGGAGAGGCATTTAAAATATTAAATCCTTGGCCTGTGTGAAATGCCCCTCTATCTGCATAAGAACTGCCACACTTTGATGACCAAGGGCAGGTCCTACCCAGTTACAGATTAAACAGTCCTTCTACCAGATGTTTGATCTGTTTTCTTGAGGTGAAAAAAAAGAAGAAAACACAGTGTTTCACTTACACAACATTTGGGATCAAAACTTAAAAGCCGACCTCCTGGATTTGAAGAGCGACCTAAAGCAAAAAGCACTGCTGTTCTAATCACTGAACCTAAGGACGACAGAAGAACTAGGCTGTGACCAAAATCTATCACTCTCACATGGCACCTCCGCTCGTGAATTGATTTTCACAGTTTCTCACTCTCCTGTTATTCTATTAAAGCATTTAACCCTGAAGAGGAGACTTCCAAGCTATGCATTAATAGACTTAAAACAGTTTTGTTGAATGCTACTGAGTGTAACATATTTAGAAAGCAGACTCCTAGAGACTGAGGTTGTATCTTCTTCCTTGTATTTTTGCTGAGAATACTATCTGTACTGCAAAAATTGCACACTCTAAATAAAATATCTAAGGGAATACAATGGAATGTGATCTGTTACTATCTATGTGCTGAGTAAGGGACATTGCAAAAAGCAATCTGTTTCTCCCAGGAACCAAGAGACAGCAAGAGTTGTCCATGGGTGACGCAGTAACCTTGAAAATTCATAAAATAAGAATGCATTTGTTAGGAAAGCTGCAGATATTTTAGGGAGGTCAGACTAGCTGGCAGATGAAAACAAAACAGGAACAGAGGGGGATGAGAATGCACTGATACATATTCAAGTTCTATTTTTTAAATGAAATGTTTATCTGTAATAGAAAATCATGCAAATAATGACAGCAGCAATGTGGGAGACCTGTGTTCATGTATAAATGAGTTTTCAACTGTTTTTAATATTAATTACATTATATACTTATTGGAAGACATTTCAAACCTGTTTTGCTGTTTTACATTGAGCCTCAATTGTAATTCCAAGGAAGAAGGCTAGCTTCAGCAGCAGATACACCAATTATATACTTGATGCTATATAATTCACACAGTTTTATTCATAATAAAGAAAACAACCTCAAAGGGCAGTTACTTTGACTTTGGCCTATTTTTTATTATTCTTAACAATTACCTTTAAATATACTTACTATCTAAGAGTGGTAAAAGCCTGTCTTAAAATACTTGCATACTGTCAAGAATGGATGCAGTATTTCTGTAACATTAAAAAATTTCTATTCAAGTTTCCCAGACATAGAAACATATGTCACACCCCAAAAATAAGAAGCTTAAAGAATGAGACAAGGGTAGAAGGAATGCAATGGAGTGGTAGTCCAGCAAAAAGAGAGTTAAGACTTTAAACAGATAAGACTTTTAATCTATCCTTTATCAATTATTCCAAGAGCTCAACAGAATCTACTTAAACACTGAGAAGATAAAGTAGTGCAGGTGGGTTACTAACTTTAAAAATGTACATTTATTATCCAGGGAACCAGCAATAATAGAATCACAGAAAAGTAAGGCTGGAAGTGATCTCAAGTCCATTCCCCTGCCCCAGGGCAAGACCAACTATACATAAACCATCCCTGACAGATATTTGTCTAACTTGTTCTTAAAAACCTTCAGTGACAGAGCCTTTGCAACCTCCCTAGGCAATCGGCTGCAGTTCTTAACTATCCTTACCATTAAAAAGATTTTCCTAACGTCTAACCTCAATCTCCCCACCACACAAAGCCTGTCTGTTACTTAGTGCTCTATCCCCAGCAGAACTGGAAAACAGCTTTTACTACCTTCCTCTTTACATGAAATTTCCATATACTTTTAAATGGTTATCACATCTTCCCTCACCCTTCCATTCTCTAAACGAATAATGACCAACTGGGTGATACGCATTCTGCTGGAGCAGAATTTATCTGGTCTCCCATGTAATACTCTCAAGAACCTCCCTATTCTGGAACTACCACCCCCATGCCAGAGACATCTCCATGCAAAACACCAGCAGTTAAGCAAAACAAGATATGGGGAGAAAAGCCAAACTGAGCAGCAGGCTCTCAGATCACCTTCCTGCAAAGAGAGGTCCCACACAAACCAGTAGAAATCACCATGGAGGAGATGCGAGGTAGGGAAGGTCACCCCAGAGAAGGCCAGACAAGGTAAGGAAGGTTTAAGTTTAGAAAAAGAGGGGATGAAGCTTTTAGACAACCTGGAATTAAGTTGTAGTGAGTTGGTCTGGAAGCGGGAGAGGTCTGGAAACAAAAGAAGTTGAAGGAAAGCAGTAAAAACCAGAAGGGGAGGAAATCTGGAAGAAAAGCGGGACCAGATGTACAAATAGGGAGGGATGGAGGAGTCTCAGCACAGAGAAAGGGGGTTTGGGCACTGATGGGGGAAGAGCTGGAGAGAGATTGGGAAAGCATGATGCACAGGGACAAGAAATGCAACAGAAGTCCTGAGTGCCAGGGGGATACAGAGCAGAGGTGGGGGGACTGGAGAAGCTCCACCAAGCTGAGTTTCTATAAGCAGGAGGTTCTCCAAATCAGATGAGTTCAGTTTCTCTCCTTAAGCAGGGCCTGGAGAAGTATCAGTCAAGCTAAGGAATTGCTCCTTGAGAGTAACCTGGCCTCTCTGGATATGGCCCAAGATCAAGCTTCAGCAACAATGTCCTTGAGACATAAGACTGCAAGGGATTATGGAAAGATTTGAGGGTGCCATCACTTCCATAGTGAAAGGTATGAGAGAAAAGATACGAAGCTATGACAGAATGGGATCAGAAGGTGACAGGAAAAGTCAGTGCTAGACTGAAGGGCAGGGTCCACTGCACAGAGCAACCTCTTACTATTTATTCTGGTTCCCACAGTGCCATAGCTAATAATCCCTCTAGCACCACTGAGGGTCACAGGCCAGGAATGCCTCCGACTCAGCCCAGGTCTGACAGAGCTTCTGCTGAGACAGAGCTAATAAAATCCTGATGGACCTAATGTGACCTTGCAAGGTCACTGATTCCTAATCCATCCCATAGTGTTTTCCTTATCCTTTGATCATCCTGGATGTTCCTGTGCCACACACTCCCCGATGATGGAGAGCTGATTTCAGAAACACACTGTTCTCTTAAAACAGCACTCAAAACATACACTGGTGAAGAAAGCAGCCAATTTTAAAAAGCAGATCTTGGCTGTCCACCACTGTTACTCTAGCACTGGTGCAGCACAGAGAGAAGTCAAGGCAGAAGGCGTAGTATTTCATGGAAGCCAAGAAGTGTGCAAGCGAGGTGCTTCTTCTGACCATCATACCAAAGCACTGCTGTCACATGGACACATCTTGCCATGTAGCTCAGCGCATCAGACACATGAGCCACACAACTCCCCACTGTTTGGTGGAACCCACAAAAAACATCTTCAGAAAGTTTGAGAACTACTGTTCTAGTCTGAAAAAGACCATTTTCCAGTTCTCAAGGGTCATATAGTCTAGACCTCTGTCCTTTCCTTTTACTCTTCTGTGGATGCTTCCAACAGGCTCAAGGAGCGCTGTTCCGGGCAGAAACAGTTTACCAGCCACATAAGTGCTATGTAAAGTGGAAAAATTATTTTGCCTGTCTTACATGCAGACTCCTGTCCATATATTCTAGCATAACATTTATGGCATAGTATTGTTGATTCATAGCCATTTTCTGAACTCTTGCAACTGCCCATCTGTTTTCTGCAGACCTGCTGCCTTACCAGTTATTCTACATTTTGATTTGCACCGCTGATTATTCCTGCCCAACCACAATTTAGAACTTGTCCTTGATGAACTGCATCATATTTATTTTAGATCAGCTCTCCAATATGCCAATTTAATTTTGAATTCTAATCCTGTGCTCAGAGGGTTTACATCCTCTCTCTGGCTGGTGTCATCTGGAAATTTTGCATGCATCTAAATCATTAATTAAAATATTGAATATTTTCAGGCAATCCAGGGCAGAATCCCACTTGACATATCCTTCTAGTTTGACTATGAATCACTAGTAATTATTCCGAGAACAGCTTTCCAGCCAACTGTGCATCCATCTTGTAGCCCATATTGCCACCTTGTTTATGAAAGGGTGAAAAGTCTTCCAAAAACCAAGTTACACTATTTCCCTACTTACAGGGAAATTAGACTCTACTGACAAGGTACTTTCTGGAGAAAGCCATGAAAATTCATTTATCATATTCTTTATTTGAAAAAAAACCCAGTTTATTATTTGATTCAAACTTTTTTTCCCCAAAAAATTTAAGCTACCTACTCCAAAGGGGAAAAAGAAGGACCAAGTGAAGTTTACATGTAGGTGCAGTGCTTGCTCTGTCACAGCTTTTTTGAACCTAGAGTGTCCTCCAAATGTTCTCCAGTGTAACCACTAATTGCTCAGACATTGCTTCAGCTATTTTACCCTATGTTGCAGAGATAATTTAATAAGCTCCAGCTTGTTCTAAAATAACTCTTATCCTATCTCATTAGTTTATAATCAGTTCTGTTCCTGCTGTAGTTAGAATTCTTACCTTTTTTAAGGTAGCAGTCCTTTTTCTGCTACCTGGTCACCCTTTTTGGCAAAAAATGTCATTAACTACTTGGTCCCCTCATGCATTTTGTCATTCCCTCTCAACTAGTAGTCCAGAAACTCATTCTTCCTTTTATTACTATTGCGAACATAGCGTGTTTCCTTGTTACTGTGTCCTTTATTAATTTTACTTTGTTTTGTGGCTTGGTCTATCTGATGTGGCCCTTGCATTCTTCTAATGTTCTTTTGCACTCATCTCTAGCAATGTATCTAGTTTCCACTTTCTATATCAGTGCCCCATTTGCAGATCATGAAATTTTGTCTCTTCTTATACTTTTTCTTGGGGACACCTTTTATTTGTGCTTTTAATATTCTTTATGGTGACTGGAAAAGAAAAAGTTAGTTCCTTTAGAAATTGCCAACCTTCCTGAACTTCTAAGGTTTGTTTCACAAGAAATGTTGCCCATCAGTTCTACAAGCTGAATGCAATCTACTTTCTTGCTATTGCTTTTATTCTCAAGTTCTCTCTTCTCTTCTGAAGAATGATAAGCTCGCTCTTTCATGACTGCTATCATTGAAATTGCCTTTTACTATCATAGGCTCAGCCATGTTTTTCCTAATCCAGCCTGAGCATACAGACAGGATCAAAACATCTCCTAGCTTTAACTGTACATTTTTCCAGGTCACAGCAATTAGGAAGGTGGAAAGGACATTTATGAAATACTCTGAAGGTGCCTACACAGAGGCATCGTCCTCCCGGGCTTCTTTTGCCAGCCCTCTGTTCAGTTGTAAATTGAAATGATTATTCTGATTGTTTCAATAGCTGCAATCACTTAGCGTGGCTAGATTCAGTGTTGACATTGCACAGGTTACAGATACCAACATTTTTTTGGTACAAATTAGCTCCCTTCTGCATGTGGTCATGCCCCCTCTGCTGCTACCAGCTCCTGTTTTTTCCTATAGCTTAAACTGGCATTCCAATAAAATAAAAGGAGCAGTATAGCAAGGATCAGAGGAGCAACCATATGCACCTGCCATTACACTTTTATTGCAACTCTTAAATTACCATAACACAGTCCAATGAATTTATCCAAGAAATACATACCTACCCACTATTTACAGCTGAATGCATTATATAACATGGAATGAGATCTCCAGAAAGTAAATATGGATATCAATTTGATACAAGTTGGAAGAAACAGGAGTCATTGCCTTCTCCTTATATAAAGCAATGATATTTCAACCTGTTTCTTTTACAAGTCTCCTGCCTGTTTCCTTTACAAGTCTCCTGAATGTATGGTCCAATTTAAATCAATGCTTAATAATTCTTTAGTACAGTTACCAAGATTTTAAAATGTTTTATTAACCTGAGGGTTTATTATCTTTACCTGAGGGTAACTCCAAAAGAACACAGGAGTTCCTTATGAGAGACCAAGGAACCCTCATGCTGTTACAGTCTCCAGAATAGGTCTGAATCTGCTGGGCTGTCATCACAATCTGACAGCTGTCCTGGGCCTCCAGGGACCCAATTTCATCTCCCTGGATTTTATGCAGCATTATTTGCCTTCCACCCGGCAGCAGTCATGAGGAAACCAGCTTTTTGACACCCCTCTGCCCAAGGACCCTGATTACAGTGCCAACAATCCCTACCTTCTGGGATTGAAGGGACAGGAGGTACTGTGACAGAAGAGTGTAAAACTGGAAACAATATGATGTAATATTGCAAAGGTGCTAAAGGTAATAAGGTTTTCAGCAAAGTAGAGAGCCACAGAAGGCAGGGCAGATAAGGAAGAAAACAGACATCCACATGGTAGGAATTTTAGCGGAGAGCAAAGGAGTGGCAAAAACTCCTAGGAGTGAGCTGAGGGCTGGCAGAGAGGAGCAAGGAGGAAGATACACAAACAGGGCAAGAATGGCAGTGGAGAGCTATAGCCAGCTGTGCTGCCGGCCAGGCAGAGGCAGGAGGGACCCCTGTGGTGGTCCCAGACTTCACAACTCCCATCAGCACTGGACCACAGGTGGAACAAAGCTTCCCATTTTCTCTCCTCGAAGACATGTCTCACTGACATGTGCAGAAACAGTGTGGTAAATCAAAGCCTCCGACACAAGGCAACGGAGACAGTTCAGAACTGTAGTACAGGGCCAAAGCAAAATGGTGGTGAGGACCACCCAACACAGAGCTGCCAGCAGGTGGGACCGGCCTCTGTGAGGGAGGACCTGCTTTAGAAAAGGGAAAATGAGAGCCTGCCCACAGGGAAATTAACAGGTATGCTACTCCTTCTAAGGAATAGCTCCCAGAAGAACAAGAAGCCCAAAGTAAAGCAGCCCAAGACAGAAGATGATCTTCCTGTATGTGCAATCCCTAGATCAGTAAACTTCTTCTAAAGGCAAAAATTTTAAATTGGAAAAAATGAGCATCTCACACATCACTAGCTTTCATTGTGGTACTAACCCAATACCTGGATTTACTACAGCTGGGTACAGGATATTCCTTACATACTGAGGAATACCCAGTTGATTTTCTATCTATTTCTCTCAGGGCCTCAGCTGGACAGCAGATGTGGAAACAAAGCAGCAGGATCTTTTGATCCCCACCCATTTCTTTCTCCCACCTTTCAAATCAGAAAACGGTACAGAAAGGGGCAGCACTGAATGAACTCCAGCAGACTTTACACTAGAGGGAGCCTTCCTCAGAGAGACACAACACCTTGCCCCCCCCCTTTCTCATTACATTATTTTCAAGGCATCTACAGGGCAACACATTGGACTCAGGAGAAACAGTTATCATTTAAACCCTCTGGTTTTGCCCGTTCAAGCACTGCAGCATGTGAATGGCGAGCACCAAGAAAGAGGGAGTACAAGGAGAAGGTACCCAGCAAGTTCTGCCCCCCAATGTACTTGGGCTGACAAGATAAAGTTCAATGCTGACATTTCCTGAGAAGCCTTCCAGTTATGACCAGTGTCAATCCTGCATACTCTCCAAACTCCCATGCTGACCATAAGAGCATCCTGACAGATTACACGTTATACTGACCCAGTAGGCCACTCATTGTTAAGCTGTTAACGAGCATTTTAATGAGGAAAGCTGAGATACACCTTCCCTAAGGCTTGTGGCCATCCATTTCAGAAGGCCTGAAATACAGATAACTGTATTACTCACTGTTAATACAAATGTTGAACTGTTCCTCCAGTAAACTGCTTTAAGATACTATTTAAAATGAAAATTCCACAAGGCACTAATTACAGCCAGGACCTATTTGATTTATTTTCTGAATTCCAGTAAACTGTCCCAAAACTATGAGCTGAACTAGAACAGAAGTCCTTACCTGTGAAAGCATTTGTGGCCTGAAAACCAGCTTCCTGCATACTGCTCTCCCAGCGAAGCTTGAGATTCCCGTCTTAACCTGTCCTTACTGGAGACAACTGCTGAGCTTGGAGCTGTCAAGTCACTTCCATCTTAGCTTGCCAGAGTCCATTTCTCTTTCCATCCCCGTATTTGGCACCATCCAGTTCCTACCTGATCCCAGGTTTTTCAATCTGTAGACAAAGGGGATCTGAACTGAATCCAAGTAGGAAGCGTTGGACAGTCCCATCAACCAGCCAGCCAGAGGATTTGGGCCATGATGAATGCGGAAATGAAGCCAATCGCCTGCCAAGACTTTCTTTCCCTTTCACAATTAAGTTCTAATCCTTTGTTCATCCAGCACCATTTTTTCAGGTCTCAGCCAATGGTGATGTTCAATTGTCTCTCCTCCCTTGTGTTCCTCTCCCCTCAGGCACGCTCACTGAGAAATTAAAAAAGAAGAGATTATGTTTCCTGATGACCTGTAGCAACATTAAAATTAACAGACTCCAGGGAACAAAAACCCAAAACACATTATCAGGGATTGATTGTACACATTAAAGGAGATCTTCAGAAGGCAAATATTGTGATTTTGCTGAGATGCAAAGTGTGACCACACAGCTCTTTGAAGTGCAAAAAGGAACAGTGCTGAGGGTGTCATATGCATCTCTGAGAACATGATATGATTTACATTTCAAAAGCCATATTTAGCAGAGATGGGGGCAGCAATACAATAACAAAATTGCAGTTAAAAGGGAAAAGGAAAAATACTCAAGGCTCTCAAGTCTAGTCTATTCAAAACCACAGTGAGATTATTAGCATTTCATATGGCTGCTTCCCTTCTTTTCTGGAGCAGGAAGAGAGAGGACTGTCTGCCGGCACTATATATGCCATTCTAACAGTCTTCTGAGGTTAAAAACCTTTGTATGTCTGTGCTGTCGATTATCTGCTTAAAATCTCAATTGGAACACAGATGACGCAACTCGGATGTCTCCAGACATTTGGTAACGTTAAAAATATCCACAGGCAGAAAGGTGGTTAATACAAGAGAAAGGTGGTTAAGCTTTTCTTGATCCTACTACTTTTCGATACTACAGATACTTAAAATTCACTGAAAACCAGAGCTGCAGCACATCCAGCTTTTAAAAACCAGGATACATTTACTTTTATGGGGGGAAGGCAAACAGCAGACAGGCACATGTTTATGGAGAAGATTATTTTAGAAAAAGAAAGAAAAAAGAAGAAAGAGAACTTAGGAAGAGAACCCACTCGGTCCCCAGCCACCCTGCTCTTTCATGTAGTAATGCTTGGCTCGCTACCCCCCAGCTCAGTGGCACAGGCAGGCTGAAACTACGCCTGTGATGATCTTATCATCTACTAATGGACTTTAGCTAACGAGTCTAGCAGAGTTTCAGTACTGGACCGGACCCAAGGTCCATCAACTGGAGCAGCCCGTATCAGAGGGTGCCAGTGTCACAGAGAACAGTGAGAGATGGGCCTCATTGGGCAGGGGTGAATAACTATCACCCGCTCCCCAGCCCCACCTCACCCTGTAGCCTGACCTGCAGGACCTAGAGACTGGATGTATCCTGAAGCATAATGCTGGTCCAAAACTGCAGAGAAGATTCTCATGCTCTTTGAGGCACCTTCTGCTCCACAGGCACTGCCAAACATGCAGCAAGCTGGCCCTCAAGGGCTTCATTAAGGCCCTTTCTTGGGGCCCTTTCTTCTCAGGTGTGTATCATTGCAACCAAATGAGCCTGACACCCGACGAATGCCATTTTCCTCAGAACACACTGAGTAAAAGCTAGCTGCTAACAAAGAAAAATTTTCTACCCTAATGATGTTGCTGCTTTTTCCTCACCATTCTGTGAAGCCAGTATTACCAAAGAACATGCGATTTTGTCTCAAAACACAGCAAAAGACTGACTGATTAGTTACTTGTATTCAAATCGAGTAATTTGCATTCAAATCAGGTAAGGTTACAGAACGTATTTAAGATGTTTTCCCCATTTCTACCCAAATAGAGGTGAAAGTAGAAATTAAGAATTAAAAAAACTCTGAAAACAATGCCTTTAAATCTAGTATTTTCTTTCAGAAAAAGCTGCATAATAAATTTTACAATCATGTTTAAAATTCTATTATTCCTGAATTTCAGCTCCCCAAGATGCTTTTTCAGCCCTTTGAAGTGTTCTATACAATTAATAACCATTTCGTATGAGGTTATTTTATTCTAAAATACATACAACTGAACCAGTATAATATACACACACTGCAGTACATATTTCTTTTGGCTCTTAACATTGTGCTAACTATTCTATAATGACTACAGATGGATGCTGCACTCATTTCCCAAGCTTTTTCTCTAGAGGCCTGAGTTTCTTTTATATTTATAAAAACAGGTCCGTATTTGCATTCACATTTTCATCAGCCTCGTAACTTTTGATTTTGGTTTATAAATTCACAATTTTGATGCCTTCTATTTTCACCATTTAAATTTCTCTCCCATCATAGAGAAGCTCAAGAGATGTGCACTAATAGCTTAGCATCCAGGGAAATTCTCTTATTGTTATATCTTTGTATTAAATACCATATACTTCTGACTCTTAAAAGAATGAAATACGTTCGCTTTCTTGAAAATTAATTTTTTATTAGGAGAAGAATTAGTTTCCACATCTTCAGCATTTCTGCTGAACTATTTAAGAACCCAACAGTGAAGAAACTCTACTTTCAGCAACCGCTGCTTCTTCAGATAGAAAGATGTCATTTTAACAATGTTACAGGACGCTGAAACACTTGCAGAGTTCATTCAGACCTTAAAATTTAAAAGGCAGTGCACTGCATCAAGTTTAAGTCAGTCCTCCCTTAAGGCCCCGGGTGAAAGAAGATACTGATATCTCTTGATTGCCCAAAGTGAGCATTTTTTACCACTGCAGAAGCACTCTCCTCTCCCTTGGCAGATAACGAGCTTGGCGGTGGCTGGCAGGACACACGTAGGGAGCCGGAGCGGGCTGCTGGGGTGAGCCTGGGCACTGCTCAGTGCTTGCTGGGCCTCCCCACAACTCAAATCCCAGTTCAGTACTTACAGAACACTTCACACTTATGGCTAAGGAGGCTACTTAATGAGCATTTTCAACAGGCAGACCTGTCATCAGCCACCTTTGCACAACAATTTCAGGTCTCTCGGGTTTCAAACGCATCCAGATGAAGAGAAGATGACAAAGCAGCCCAGTTGATACCACAGCAAATCAGGAAAATGGCAAATTCCATTTTTTTTAAACAGCATGTAGAGCTATGACCTTTCTGTTGTACTTTACGCTATCAAGAAAATTTCCATTAAAGCTGAACTGGTGTTTAAAGACAGGAGGTTTGTGTTTGTTTCCTGACAGGCAGGTATGTTCGCCATTTGTACCAAGTGAGTGCAAAAATGTTAAACCAACCTGCTTACAGGACTGAAAAAAAAAGAAAACACATACCTGAAAAAGAGAGAGGGACGTAAACAATTCCAATAGAATTACAATAAGGTATGATCTTCGATGTAACTATTATAGTTTTCACAACCTGCAGAGCCCTCAGTGGGAACATGTCCCATTTATATTGATCAGATGGCAAAGAGAAAATCTAGACTAGAGAGACCAGAGATTTTCTCTTTGCTCCATCTGTCACCTCCTTTCCAACTGCGACACAAACTCTGTTTTCCTCTTCTGCTTTCATTCATCCACTGCAGTGCTACCTGAGTTTCAGAAGCAAATCAAAGTAAAACATTGTGTTTTATAAACACGTAGCTGTGCTATAAAAGATTTTCAGCTATTACGTGCTTACACGATTGAATACCTAGGGAAAAATGAAATCCATTTGTTTTCATCCTCATTTCTCAGATTTGGTCCTGGGAAAGACACAACCATCTGAACCTCACACAAGTCACAAACAGAAAATATTTTGACTATTTAACACCTTACGTGAGGTACATGTTCTCATGGTATATTTAGCTAGTCAGCCTGCTATTCCTTTTTTCTAAACATTTGAAGATGCAGCGCTAAAGGGCCACTGTAAAAAAAGAACTTAAGAAAAGTAGCCAATGAGTGTCATTAAATCCTGCAATAATATCTACATTTTATGAAGTATTGTGCAATCAGTCAGGACAAAGCCTGGAGGAACCTGCCACTGAAAGAAGTGAAATACTGCTTTTTCCAAGACTGGTACCTCTGGTAAATGTATTGAAAAACTCAAAAAACTCAAAAGCACTAGCTGACATGTAAATGCTGCAGCTTGGGTTTTTCGTTGTGTGTTTTGTTCTTTTTCCCTCCATTTCCTTTCACTATATACAGTCTGTTTCTCTAGCCACATGTTGTTGGTTCCCACACAGGCATAGGGAACTCACTGGATGGGTTGTCACAAGGACTATGGCCACGGGAAGCGTTTCCTGTGTGAGCCCTTGGCACAAGGCATCCTAAAGGACAGCATTTCACTAAGGTGTTTAACGAATTAAGCCCACACATTTACATTTTTGAGAACAACTCGTGACCTGTGATTTAATGTAACTTAATTAAGGGAGGACTCACTGCTTGAATTTCTAGCTTTCAGGTGAAAGAAGTGTAAAAGGGCAGAGAGCCTGAGCTAACCTGCCCTGCAGCTGCCTAAGAGGGGCAGACACCCAGTGGGAGCTCAGCCACCACCAGCACTGACCCCGCTCTGTGGCTAAAAGCAGGACAGAAGCAATGCTGGCCAAGCCGGCAGCTCGACTCCAGCTCAACAGGAGATTTAAGTGTGTCTCCAAATTCAAGGGAAAAAGTAATCTGACTGAAGCCAGGACAAGTACTGAGCCTACACTTCCCTACCGGTTAAGAGAGCATAGCCTTGGATATATATTTAAGAAGTTTCTGGCTGGAAAAACACTTCCAACATTTTGTTTTTATAAAAAGGTGTTTGTGAAAATAAAGTTTGCTAAAGCAATTTAAAATGAAGCATATTGCAGACACAGAGTTCACCTCTCCATCCCCTTTTGGATTCACCAAGTTTTACAGGCTTCAGTTTTGCTTCTCATAGGGACTTCTAAACTAGGTATTATTAAAATCTACCAGTTATACCTACTCATTTTCAAATGGTAAGGCCTGCATTTTACTGTGTGATCCTCATTTATGTTATTTACTTCTATCTATAATTTATCTTCCTTCCAAGATACCATTGCACCAGTGCTAAGTGAATCTGGGTTCTTGGGAAATGCTACGCTCTATAACTCAAAGACCACTTAAGACCCTCAAGGCAACTTTCACAGGAGACCATACACAAATCAAACTGAAAACCAGATGTTTAAAATATGTTTATCTAATCACATCTTTCTCTCACACACACATATACATCATTTGTTGTCACTTTCTATCGTCAATATTTGTACAGGTCAGTTGTGCCTTTTCTGAACAGCTGCTGTATTTCACTTTCTTGGTGCATTTCAGTGAAATGCAAAATGAGTTTCTATGTTATGTTATACATATTTATATTGCTACAGATATTTCAGATACTCTTCAGCTTGTTTAGGAATAGCGTCCAAGATTCTTTTCCCTTCCGTTTTGTTACAGCACTCCCTGAATTGGGGCAAACGGAGGACAACTGGAGTGAGGTATGGTCTTTCTGCATTAGTTGGAGCAGGCAACAGATCTTGAGAAGAGGGCATATGGCCAAAACCAAGCTTTGCTTTTTCTAGTCTGTTAAGAAAACATTCTATACAACAAAATATATCCCAGACACCAACGTCAGCACACACTGCAAAAACCACTGGAGACAAGGCCCAGTTTAAAAGAAAAAGGATGAATGTTTTGGAACAGACACTTCTCCTCCTCCTTTTTGTTTCTTTCTTTTTGGAGCAAAGCAATAAACTGAAATAATGATATAAAAAGCAGGCTGTTTAGGAGCTTCATGCCAATATAAATAGCCTCTGGTAATCAGATAGCAAGGAGTATTTCACTTGAAGAAATCCTATAAATAACTGATAATACAA
This sequence comes from Scolopax mira, assembly GCA_004320125.1. NCBI lineage: Eukaryota > Metazoa > Chordata > Aves > Charadriiformes > Scolopacidae > Scolopax > Scolopax mira. The sequence goes on from BJBW01009015.1 coordinate 78,741, forward strand.
AGGAGCATGTCACATTTCCTTCCGTTAATCTTGTTAAGTGAAATAATTAATTTGGGTTCTCTATTTTCTTTCTCTATGAAGAAACTAAAGAGCTATACATTTTCCCATCTCTGTGCTGACAGAATGCAGCAAAACCCCAGTGGAAAAGTTTACTAAGGTCTCTGTGACAAGCTATTTGGTTTGGATGAGATAATTATTGGGAGAAATTGTACAAGCTGTGTTATGCAGGGCAAATGAGAAGATTGCATTGTTTATTTTTGGACACTAATAAAACTATAATTACCAGAAGTTGTCAAGAGAAATGATTAATCATGCTGCTCTATGAACCTGACCAGTCAGAGAAAAACCTGAGCTCTGAATTTTATTTGCCAAAATAACAGAAAGTTAGTAAGAACAGAATCCAGTCTCAATTAAACTTTTCCCAAAGCAACACAGGGTCAGTATTTGGTTTTGCAGATGGCTGGTAAAAGCAAAAATTATATTGAGCAGATTGAAGAAAATATATCAAGTTTTTGACTGGTGCTCCCGTGACTTGTATGAAAAACAAGCAGTTGCCAGAAACCCAGAGGATTCTGCGTTTTTCAGGACTTTTGAGTATCCAACATCCAGCTACACTCCAGAGGCATTTACTGTCCCTGGAAACCACTCAAAACCTGTGGTCTTGAGTCACAACTGCAGAACATGACCACCCAGATAAGGAGCAGTAGGACAGGGAAGTTACTGGTTTAACTCTTGCTGATCCATGTAGGATATGCATGTAGGGAGGAAACACCTTAGGACAACACAACTTGGACACTGCCAATCTGCTGTTAACATTATCAATGTGGAGCTGAGCACAAGATGAGACATGCTTCTCTCCTCCTCTCCCACAGAAATCCATTGCCACTTCAACAAAATGTTTCTTCCAGGTTCCTTTCACCTCAAGAACCCACCACACAGACACAAGCAATGTATGTTGTTTACAAGCTCTCCATTTTCCAAGTTTGCATCAAGCACTTCCTAGCTTTTCACCAGCCAACACAAGCTTCCCAATTTCTTTATCTACCTTTATAAGAGCATACAGTCATGTCATCACCACTGAGAAACCCCAAATAAGAGAAGCAAAGGGGCAGTGCTCCTCCCCTGCAGCAAATGATAGTTATGTCCACCATGCCCATCCCTAGAAGACCCAGCAGCACCTTCCTCTCTCTGATGACAGCACCTTTTGGGTGAGGGCATCACACCCACCAGGGAAAGGGTGCACAGCTGAAACCAACCTCCCCCACTGAATTGGTTAGAGCAGCCAAAAGTCCTCATACATACAGTGAGACACAGATACACAAACCTACTTTGCTCATAAAAAGCAGACTATGAGGACCTAGCCAAGCCATGCTTCATTTCTGAAGGCAGGAACATCTGCAGTCTGGGAAGGATTGCTCTAGGAAGGAAATGCAGAAGACAGTGTCTCCCACGTGAAAATCTCAAGCAGCGTATGGACACAGAATGGTGCAGTCTTCCCAGTACCAGAGACCACAGAAGTAATGGTACACAGGAATCTGAAAACGCTGAGATTAATGGGAGTTACCCAACATTATTGCAACTTCTCTCAAAATACGTGGTATGAATGAAAAAGCACAACACAACGCACGTTTTTACAAATGTAAAATGCAGAAGAGTGAAGCTGTGCTAAACTGATGCTGAAGAGACACTCAAGAGCCATGAAAGCTGTTGGAGAACAAAACTACTATCTTGGAGAATCAAACTATTACCTGTACAGCACTTTGCTACATATGCCATTGGGAAGCAAGGATGCTCAGCCACTCTCGAGAAGGATACAGCATCCTATCCTCTTGGGCCATGACCAAAGTAAATCTTCTTCTGCTAAAGAATAATATATGAACTATACCATCGAATCAGCATAAACTGCCACCATATTAACTGAAGGAGCACTGATAAGAATTTCATAGCTTTCGGGGAGGCTGTATGAGTCAGTGCTATGCACATCCATCTACTGTGAGCAGCAGTTGCTCAGGAGGCCAACAAATGTAGGAGAAAGGCCCACTAGTAATTTATACACATTACTATACAAAGCCAGTTGTAGCTTCCTGCAAATCAAGCCACGCCACAAGAATTTATCCAATTCATTTACAGAGTCAGTAGCCAATGTTGTCTGCACGCAGAAATCCAAACAGAGCATTATGCAGACAAGGAAAACCCAGTTTAAAGAAACTATAGAACAGCACTGGGCACATAAGCCGCAGGGTGTTCCCAGCGCTCCCGGGAGCAGCACAGGAGACAACAGCACTCTGCAATACAGCTGCACTGGGTGTAAAAACTCAGTCGTGTGTGTGTGTGCCTCTCCTCGCCTCAAAACGGTTTGCAAGGATTGCAGAGCGCCTATATAGAGCAGGTACTGCACAAGTCCACTTTGCTTCCAGTACCATAGAAAACTAAAAAAGATGTGTGACTGTATCCGGAAAGGATCCTTGTTGTAACAAATGCCTAAAAAGTCTCCTATAGAACAGCACCAGGTTTTAAATGACTGAAAAATCCTAAGGGTTGCATATTCTACTGGGTTGGATTTTCCCACTAAACTACAACAATCTACATGAAACAACAGAGATCCAAACTCCTGCTTGCCTCCATTAATACCAGGTCTCTGGTTTTTTTTGCCTAGTATTTAGCAAATCCCGCAATTTTAACTTGTGTCTCTGTCATTATACTATGACTGAGCTCTGAACTCACTGCAACAGTCCGGAGACCCACACTATTGTCCTAACATGGTCTCCACATGCTCTGCTTTCCAGAGCACGTACTTGAATTTTATCCTCTGAATGACACTATATAACAACTTGATTTAATACAGAGCCTGCATCAGAAGCCATAGCCAAGCAAAACTTTCACCTAAATCCATAGTGGTTTTACTCGTGCCAGGCCAAGGAAAATGAACTCTACTTTATTACTAAATAATCTAAGTAACACTGAAGAAAGTGCTCTTTCAGCATTTAAATGTGTGCACTTCTAAGCCTTGCAGTCAATGGGGCATAAGTAATTGTCAGAGCAATTTTTTAGTTACAACGAACTACCAACTTTCAAACTGGAAATGAGAAAAAGAAAAAAAAAAATGGTTTAGCATCTCTCATATTTTTCTTGGACTCGTGAGATTGGCCTTTGGCTTTTTTGGGCCCATTACCTGATCTCTCTAGGCCTCTAATCCGATCAGTGAAGCGGATATAACTTCCACCTATGGAAAGCTATAAAATGCTTAGGAAAAAGAGGTGTTACTGATAAAATAGATCAGAGAGGAAAAGCTAAAACATTATTTTGATTAATTTGATTTTGTTCTTGAGTGAGTATATCATTCTGCAAATCCAAAACAACTCTATTAGCATTGTAAAATCATGCCAGTGAAACCCTTTTAACTAAGTAAGAGGCCAGTGATTCTTTATTTCTAGGCAACGCTAATAAAACATGCTCTCTTTTAAGCCTGGCCTTTTTAAAAAAAAAAAAAATCTGTTGGAAAACAATTCACAAAATAACTCACAAAATTCAAGGGGAGAGCACAGCTGGGAAGCAGTATCCTGAGGTGATCAGCTAAATCTCATTTTTCAGAGAAATACACAGATCATTCTCTCAAATCCCTCATTACTCACCGCACAAAAAGCAAAGAAGCTATTTTTTTCTTGTCCTTGAAGTACAGCTTTTCACATAAACAAACTGCATAAAGACATGGGAAGTAATGCTGTTATCAGTTACATCTGTGAATTTTCCCTAGTTGGGAAGTTCTTGTTTAGCAGAGATATAGGAACAGAATTTCGATTCCTCACTTCAGCTGTAATTCAGGAAGCATTTCTAATCCCGATCGGCAAAACCAAACAACTCACCAAGAACAAGAAGTTTGTGGGTCTCTATTAAAGCTAGGACCCTATCTAATTTTTATCAGTAATTTTTAATAAGTCACATATTTTAATATACCCTTGTCATATTTTTAAAATCATTGTTACTATACTCCTATACAGTGTCTGGATGCAAATGAGACATGTAACTCCACACAACTGAAGAAGTGTGTTAGCAATGCAACACTGACAGCACCTTCTTTGACAAATTAATTGAAAACAAAATACACTTCAAGGTTTTTTACAAAACTGCTTAAAAATTGGGATTTTTATCAAGGAAAAATGGGCTGGTTTGTTTCTCTCAAGCAAACATCCCATTCACCTGTTCTTTTTCTGCAGTGTCCATGCATTTATGGAGATCTGACCTTGTTTTGTGTTTCACGTTGTTCTTTTAAGCACAAAACCATAACAATTACTTACAAATGCCCATAAGATTACATGTGTGGTCTTTCAAGCCTACCTGCCAGTCTTCTCCCCCTGCAATCCTCTGCCAATAAAGACACAGATAGATATAAGGCCTATAAGATGTAATTTATAAATAATTATGAAGTGTAATTAAAGCTTCACAGCTACAAACAGCAACACTGCAATCTTGTATTAGAAGAAAATAATGATCTCTGCAGATGAACAATCATTATCTTCCTTGTTCAGCCATAGAGTTGCAGTTTTGTATTTCCCAGCTGTTAATTTACCGTCAGTCTTACCATAAAAACAAAGAATACTTTTGGCTTTTTTTTCTCTTCTTTTTAAACAAGTGGAAAATATAAAGAGAGTCTGACTTTGTGCCTTTGATAATTAAGCTTCCAATATCATGTAATGATTTCTAATAGGAGCATCTGCTTTCTGCATTGCAGCCCTACAGCTAAGAAAGTGTTGGACTTATTAATAAAGCACAACAAAGAACCAAACATCTGGGTGGGAAAGATGCACGGAAGGGGAGAGACTGTCTTCCTCTCAAAATATTCAAGAGACAGCAACGCTCATTCAAATAAAATGCAGTTTTTCTGTTAAGGAACCAGATGGAACCAGTGATGCTGATGATTTTTATTCTACTATATCCTGCTACAAGACACAAACCTATTTAAAGGAAACAGAGGGGAAAACAGGAAAAAATCCCACCTGTATCAATCTCTACCACATAGTTAAAAGCTCCTTACAGTGCATCCCATTCCCATGCCCAGAAACAGGCAGATGGGTGTACATAAGTTCTTTCTGCTAACAGCACTGGCAGAAAGGGGCTTCATATCAACACTTCAAATACCAAAAAGAGAAAACAGGACAAAAATAAAACAAGAAACACTAAGATCCCAGAAGAGTTAAATAGCTAGAATTTTGGATCAACAATTTGAGCATCTTATATAACACAGTCCATCATATGTTACCCAGTCACTCATGCATCAAGAGCAGAAACTAGGTTAACTACAAAAATTCTCAGAAACAAACCGAAACCTTGATTTAAAACACTTCTAAATGTGCCAAATACTTCGGTACGCTGCTCAAAGTTAATTACCATCAAACTAAATATCTATGCTTTGCATTCATTTTAAATGCAAAATCTGTGGGGCTGTATGGTAATCCTGCAAAAGGTGCTCTCGTTCTGTAAAGGCGTGTAGTATCTCTTCTCACCACTGACCTGAGGGAACACAAAGGTGTCAGAGAACCTTTCTGAGGGAGGATGGTCAGTCCAGAACCCAAAACTGGGGTCTCCCACTCAGCAGTGGGTGTGCAGGCATGGCTGCATTACCCCTCCTACAGATAAGGGATATCTATACCCCATGCCCCCGGCAGCACTGCCCTGCCCTCCTGTCTTCCAGAACAGCTGTCCTGTTTGAGCCCCACAGGACCAATTTCTCCTTCAGTAATTTTACTTTTCAGTAAGGTCTCTTCCAGCACTAGAAAAAAACTGCATTTCTAGAAGACTGTAGTGCTTGCATTTGTGAAAATATCAACTTCACAGCCAGCATTGGTATGCAGGTCTGTATTATCAAGTTTAGCCAGGTGGGTGGATGAGGAGCAGCAAGACCCAGGCACTTGATCCAAACTGGCCAACAGGATTATTTCTTACCATGAATATCACATTCAATATGAACTAGAGTTTGCTGAGGAGTTTCTCGCTGGCTGTGATCCAGAGAACTCCTTGCCCTGGCACCAGACCCCTGAGCCCTTCCCTTCCTCCCCTAGCGGTAGTTTCCTGCTGACAGAATGGGCTGAGTATAATCCTCGTATCTGTTATATTAGTATCGGAATTAATAATACTAAAGAACCAGTATTGATGTTAATTATTTAGTATTATTCTATTAAATTTCTATTAAATCTTTTTACATTCCAACCCTCGGGTTTCCTTATTTTCCCCAACTCCCCTTCCCAGGTGGGGAGGGGTCATCAGGTGACAGAATAATTGTCTAAATGACAATAAAATGTTGTGGGTTCTTCAAATCCTAACAACAGCAGACAAATAGCAAGGGCTGCTGTCACTGAGAGGACAACACCCAGGGGAATACATACAGGTTTATCTTCCTATGGCAAATGGAAGATTGCTTTCTTCAGAGTCCCACCTTTTGGAAAGAGTAAGTTGCTATATGGTACACACGTAAGCTTGCAAGACTAATCCTGATATACCTAGCCTTTTTTTTTTTACTTTTCTCACCTCTACTAGTTTATCTCTCGTGGTTTTTGGGTTTGTTTATATTTTCTGTTTTTAAATAATACGAATTAAAACCAGCCAAAGTAGTATATAAAATCTGTTGCCTAGCATGATTAGAAAATGAAAACCAGACCAACCAAGCCCAGCATGTTAATTCAGCACACATTATAGAATTTGTAAGAGGTCATTTTCAAGCACATATATATCTTCACAACTTTAAAATTCAATCACCAACAAAACGTCAAAGGTTTTGCTTCTGTTACATCATGTTATACATCAAAATACATCAAGATAGGACCCACTTCTATCAGTTGAGACTTCATAGCAAGACTGAAGCTCTAGATTTATTTTAGAGTTGAAAAAAGGCCCTGGGATTTTTTATTAAAAACACACAGAGCAGGCAAGGAAAAAAAATTAAATAATCAAATGAGCACTTGCAGACAGAACTATGTGGAATTTTAACAAATAACCAAAAGAAATTTACCTTGTAGCCAGAAGCAAAGATCAAAAATGCCAGCTCCGAGGGCTATTTTCTTTTGGTAATACTATCACTTTGGGAAACTTAAAATTGCACAAACTTAAAAGCAGCATTGACAAAAACTGAATGCAGTTCAACTCCAGTTTCCAACTAAATGCTTTTTTTGCACACATATGCTTTGCTTTTCGTTACTCAGCTGTATAATCTAAACCACCAAACTGCACTTAAAACAAATCTGAACTGACAATTGCCAAATTTTAATTGAAACACATGAGAGCCACTGGGCCATGCACAAGCATTTTATAGAGAAGTTAGTAGTTCTTGCATCTGGAATAAACCTCCACCCCTGTAAGGAAGAAAGGGATTTAGTTTCTTAAATTTATTTTAATCCTTCCTTCAAGAAAGCAGACAAATCTGCCAAATGAAAAAAAGCTAGCAACACCATAAATATCTTTCTAGTCTTCTATTCAAAGCTCATGAACAGTCTGGTAAGTGGTGACTTCAGGAAAAAGAAAAAAAAAAAGTTATTTTCTACCTCTTAATGAATGAAACTACATTCCTTCTCCCAATTCAGAAAGGAGCTTCCTTGCAGTCTCTTTATACGACAGCAACAAGCAGCGACCTCTCATCATGGTAAGAGCTTTACAGGTAGTGTCTCTGAAAATTGTCTGTGTGTTTGTGTACATACTTGTGTGTATGTCTTTGTAAAAAGCCCTGTATACAAACCATGCCTGCAATTTAGGCTCTTTTAGAGCACCTCATGGCTTTAATATAAACATTTTTCTGCTTAAAGAGAAGACTAATTTACAGTAAAAAAATTAACTTCACAGCAATATAATGCAGTCCTGCTCCAGATATCTTTGCTGAGATTAGCAAGTCTATTTTATCGTGAAAGTGAATGCAAGGGAGGCAAAATAGGAGACCTACAAAAATATCAGGAAATAAACATGTAGCATTCGAACGACGATACGTTAGTGGTACCTCAAATCTGACAGACTTTTCTCTTATTCCAGTTAGCTGAATGAAAAATACTTTACTTCTCCATTAACTCCCCACCCTTTAGGTAAAAATGCACCTGGGAGTTCAGGTTGGGTGTCCAGGTGAGGACAGCACAAGGAGTCCTTTGGTCACAGCACCATCATTTGCTTATACTTAGTTTTGGGAAGGCAAAAAGGTCATCTGAGACAGAGGAAGGTCACTCTGTCTCTATTTCCAACCCGTTTCAAAACATCACTACTTATAAAAGTTGTTCTGTCTGCAGAGAAATATACTAAGATTATGGACGCCACAAAAAAGTCACGGTCCTTGACTATTATCCAAATGTATTTACTTCTGCAACCAGCTGAATCCCTTCCCATTCTGCTTCCTTCTTGAAGTTTTTAATTTTGTAACTTACAAACTACACCATGATACAGCAGCAAAAAAAGCACCCATATTTTGTCACTAAAATTGTAAAATTTAACTGCTGCACCTATTCCCCTTGGGAATGCTGAAGACATCGGGCAAATGCCCTCTGCTCACATCATTAAAACAAACAAAGGCATTGCCATGAAATCATTCACTGTGCAGAAACTTTATAAGCTCTTCTATTATCTTTTATAGCTTAATTTGAGAACTGAGAACCTCTGGAGTGCTTTGCAGCACATTAATAAGAGACACTTTGCTTTAAAAAGTTTATCATTATTACTGTACTGCCTGCGTCAGCTCATTGCAGTCGAGTTTGGTTTTTTCAAAAAAAATTTCCTTATAACAAGACTTGATTTTTTTCAGTGACTGGTAACAGTGGTGGTGGTTCTCAGGGTCTCCTTCATAGGACTGCTATTTTTTTCATTTACTGTAGTGCTTTAAAAGCCTGTTTTATTAATAAAACTGCTGAAAAATTCTTCTCTGAAGCCATCAGTCATCATGGGCTTGACGGTCTTATTTTCCTCACTATAATCGGGGGCTCTGAAGTCTGAAAAGTGCTACTAGAAATTAAGAAAATAATACTGGAAGTGTCGGCTGGCAAACAAGGGAGCATTTCACCTCCTGGGTAAGCTTTTAAACAAACTCCAGTATTTCGTACCCTACTCTGGCTACTTAAATACTTTACAGCTTACATCAATCTTCTTCCAATACCCAACAGTGAACATGATCTGGATTCAGTTACTTGAGGGGTTTAAGACAGACGTGTAGAAATACAGAGAGAGGCAGGGCAGGCCACACCGCTACCAGCAGCTTTCACCAGCACCATAATGTCCCTTAGGGTGTCATCCTTTCCCTCTTCTCCGACAAAATCCCTTTGCCAGAGAATGTGCTAACACAGCTGTGTCAGTATAAAGGTCCATACCTGGGATGGCTTATTTTAGTCCCTACGGCACTACTTTGCCTGGAGGATAAGCATCAACCTTCCCGAGGCTGGTGGAGCTTGCTGTACTAGTGAGCCTTCCCTGGCTACCAGCATCCAGGTGGGAAGTGCAGGTGAGACCCAGCCCCTCACCAAACTCCAACCAGCTCACAGTGGGAAGGATCCACAGGGGTATCATCAGTGGAGACTTGGTTGTTCACGCAGATATGGAGCACAACCCATAAGACAGTGCAAGGAACCTGGTCAAACCCTCACATGGTGGTAGCAACACTGCAATGCTTTTTACATGTGTTTTCCTAAAGTATGATGTTGCATGTTTCTGGAGTACTCGTGTAGGATGCCCAACTGTCAGATTTGGGGCTAAACTTGTAAACAAACTATTTCAAGCAAATCAAGAACATGAAGTGTTTTTGAAATCATGCTTCACTTTGTTAATAAATATTAACTGGCAGCATTCTTCTGTGTGTTTTTTCTCTTAAAACACACCAATTGTACATTATCCCAATTCATTAAGTATGTTAGGTTCTTCCCAAAAGGGATATAAGAAGGGACTAGAAGCACATGCAGGTTTGCTGGACCACCAAAGGCAAATAGAATATTTTCTTTAAATGGTGAAAAGCATTACTTAAGTTCTCTTAACAAATGTGAGTTTATGTGAGCAGAATTTGTTTACTCAATTCTAAAAACTGACTACCTAAGCAAATAAATGATTGCTTAAATATGGTTATGTGGAATTAATAATTATGTTTCACAGCAAAATTCCAGACAATCCAAGTCCTGCTTAATCTGGAGTCCAGCAGCCTAGAAGCTCAGATCTCTTCATATTTACCTTGTCTTCCAAGCACTCCCCAGCACAGCATGTATTTTACAGAATTTATGTTTTTCTCATAGTCCAGGACAAAAATGCCTTCACAAGAGAAATATGCATGTCTGATACAGCTTTTCCTTCTTGTCCTCAACACATGGCCTCAATCCTGGTTAACAATTCTGTTCAGACCCTGCTCTGACAGGAAAAATATGTGTCTCCTCAGGGGCTTTTAACAGAGCTCTTCATTGCATCAGCTCAATGTGGCTGCACTAGGTGAGACAAGCAACGTTTTACCAATATTTATTGGTAGCACTGGAAAGGTTGAGAAGCAAAAAACAAATTTCAGCCAAATTTCTAAATAAGGGAAGACTGTAAGCTTCTCAAGAAAAGTTCACCAAAGTATTTCTTTTCCATAAATGCAAAATATGTTTTTTATTAATCCCACTATTGGAAGCCGTGGAGTCACTTTGGCTAAAACAAAACATACCGGAGTGTAGGCAGCCAACATGGAAAGCTTCACTCCAAAAGTTAAAGACACGTGAAGTGATAAGCAGCTGAAAACAATCATACAATGGCAAATATTTAATAAAAAACAGTAGCAAGATTACACACATTTGTTTTACAGTTTGTGCATGTGTAGAGTTCACACGCATTCACTTCTCACTTTTGGAAGCATGAAGTTTAGCACAGCTTCCATGGAAACCTTCTACAAGAAATATTTCTGCTAATAGCTAAAACTTACATTAACAAAATAGAAAAATGAACACTAAGAATACGTCTGTAAAAGTGTAAATATTTAGCTAGGTAGTTACCAAGATATTATTCTTATATGAATATGCACAACCCATCCAAACACACACCGGGAGTCCATGAGCTGTTTACAATTAAAATCTGATGCATTTCCTTGTACATGTAAAATAAGTATGTGAAAGATTCTGAATCCCTGAGTTTAATAGCCTGTTCCTATCAGTTGGACATCCGAGTACATCTCCAAACTGCCTCAGAGGAGGCAGCTTTCCCAATGATGTTTTCCAGAAGAAACCACATACAAGGAACAATGCTAACATATGGTAACAGTATAGTAATGTATTATGAGATTACACAAAAGAATTTTTAAAACTAATTTAATGTAGCAAGAGTCTACTCTTGTAGACCCACGACCCACATCTTGGATAAGGCTTGTAAACAACTTAAGGAATATTCTTAGAGCACTTCCAATAGCCATTACAAGGACAACCACAGTTACCAACCTTTTTGCAGGTACCGCAAACAAACTGATCAGGCTTCTAAAGTTTTTAACTAAATAATTCGTAGCGAATGTGAGGAATAAAATATATAGAATCTCAAACAAATAATTTATCAACCAGGAAAGTCATTACCAAGCATACAATGGAAGAATCTATTAAGCTCAGTTGCTAACTCCCTAATGCTACCACCTAAATCTGACTTGTGAATTATGCCCTTGTTGTTTTAAACCAAATGTCCTATTCGTAGCTTTCAAGTTAGTGTTTAAGCTCACAACATAAAGGCAAATGCAGTTAATGAGCAAGTTCGTTCATGTTAAGAAGGATGAAAATGTTTTTCTTACAGGAGGTACAGCCTCTGGCTATCTCCAGATCATAGCAAAACTACAAATAACAAAATAAAACATACTGGCACATATGCTACTAGAGATCCAGTAGAGACCATTTTAAACTGCCTAGAGGAAAAATGCTTAACTAAAAGTACTTGTGGAGGTGAAACAGGCAATCTTCTCTCCAAAGGTAAAACCATCTCCTGACAGCTCTCTAGGAGGAGCATGAGAGTTAAGAAACACAATTCATCTTTGAAGGGTATGATCTCTCAGAGTTTGTGGAAAGCTGTTTAGATAAATTATGAAAGAAATGAGAAGCACAGATGAAGGTAAGGCAAGAAAGGAGAGAAAGAATCAAGTCAAAATGGCTTGTAACAGACAACTGCTAAAGTGCTACCAAGGAAAATGCTTGTTATCAAAAAAATACAGGACAATCACCTAGTAGTAAGAACTACTTTCCCAAATTGCAGCGAGCAGCAGAAATAACTGTAGAGGATTACTTTATATCCTTATTTGCTGATCAAGGTGCCCCATTTTCCTCTCTGCTGAGACAGAGCCTGCTCTCTTCACATAGCAGGAAGAAAAGAAGTTTGACTATTACAAAAAAATAACTATATCTCCTGTTAAAACATGAAAGAACTGACCCAAAGCATCAATCTCTCTTGTTTCTCCTTCTGGGTTGAGACACTTATTTTAGCTTTATATTGAGGCTAAAATGCAGAGGAATAACAGAGGAGGACTTTCCTCCCCTGCCCCAGCAGCAGCTTTCCTCCCTGCAGAGGGGTCAGGGAGCCAGGGACCCCTCTCACCTCCAGCTCCATCTCTAGTGCTCACAGGGTGCTAAATGGTTTTCTTCCCTCATGGGTTCACACAGGTCTCTGCAGGTTTGGTCCAGGTACCTGTGGGACGACTTTTGGGACAGTAGCTCCTTTCCCTTTCCCCAAGCACATGTTACAACTGTACTAGCCATTCCATCCCAGCTGGGCACAGCATTGCCCATCGCTCTGTCCTCCTAAAGAGCTCTAAAGATTAATGATTCCTCTGGCTTGAGGCAGGTCTCTGACAGCACGGGTGACTGCAGAGATCCCACGGGCAGCCTAGTCCTCTTTGCCCCTCCAGGGCAAAATGACTGCAGGGTGATTTAAGTCAAGAGCTTAGGAACAACCTGCAAAGGAGTTCTTTCACTGCTACAGTCTTACAGACGGGTTGGGTTCCATTTTTCAATAATCCCGTTTATACATAGTGTGAGAGCTGATAGCTCTCCCTTTTCAGAACAAGGAAACAACAGACAGCATCTCCTCTTCAGTTTTAAAAGTCTATTTATGAGTCTCATATAGCACAAAATAAAACCAAAAATGTATGTTGTCGAGACTTTGAAACTACAAGAAAGACTTTTTTCAGAATTTGGTTAGTTGAATGGGGATAATATAAACAGCTCATCTATTTAGGATTAACACTTTTAATACTATGTGTCAAAGACTCATTTTATCCAGTCAAAAGAAATGTAAATGGACACAGAAAAGTTGTCAAACTGGAGGGATGTTTATTAGTGTGTTACCAATTGTTTTTATGAACACAGTGAGCAAGTAATTTCTATAAACAACCTCACTCTGATTTAACTTACTAATATTGTCTGAAGAGAGATGGGACTTAGTTTGAAGAAAAATAAATCATTTTTATTTTAATAAGGATATTAAGTTTAAGAAACACACAAGCTTTTTCAAATATTAATTAGTTTTTTGATTTCTTTTTTAACTTGCACTGGATTTCCTGCACTTCAGTGAAATTTTGCCTCCACGTCATTCAATGGGAATTTTGCTAATAACTTCACCCTGACAAGAATTTTACCTGGGGGAGACACATTCATTTCGCCATTTTATAAGTAAACCCAAGAGTATTATGCTGTATGTAAGGAGGACAAAGCTCAAAGAAACCAGTAAATGTTCCATTTTAATAATTTTTTCCAAGTTTCAGAAAAAAAAAATGCATGCAGCAAGCATACTTAAATACACTAATACTTAGGGTTGCCCCTGTGTATATTCACTTCAATTTTCAGTAAATATCAAAAATAACTCCTTAGCATTATTTTCTCATCATCAAATGCAAACCTTCCTGGAAAGTTTAGTCAAATTTCATTTCGACCATAACAGAGGTTTGTACAACTACATCACTTCAGACTGCCATCACAAATTAGTAGTTCATATTCACTATGGAAACAGACTTTCAGCTCACTTGAGAAATAACTCAGTCATAAGGATTTAACTCCCTGTGCTGTTCATTAAAAATAATTATTCACTGCATAAAGGCTTGGTGCTGAGTGAGTGAACGGTCAGGCTGAAACATTCCCTTTAGTTGTAGAACAGACAACTCGGATGCACCAAAGATGCATTTCCCTCCCACAGTTCCCTTTATTGCTCATTTGGAAAGACTGTCTCTAGGATAAGATGAGACTTCAGACACCCATTTAGTTCCTCACTCCGATATTGGCTTTTCCAATAGGAGCGCTGATTACTGGTAGACAATAATGATTTTGTAATGTGAACATCTGTGCAACAGAAAACAGACCGAGATCAAATTAATGGCATGTATCTCACCATTTAAGCAGGTACCAAATAGTAAAGATTTTTTTTAATTACCAGTAAACCTGACTAAATCCTTACCAAAGATTTAGCCATGGATATAACAAAAAGGATTTAAAAATCCATAAGATGCTCTTCAATACCCTTTTGAAAGAAAGAAAAACATTTTTTAAAATTAAATAATCAAACTACTCTTAGACAAAGCTCTAACTGAGGCCTCAACATACCTGAGAACTCCAAATTTTTTAAGTTATTGGTCTCACTGCAACAATAACTCAGACATATTGCCCATGAGTAGCAATTAATTAAATTTAATAAGGAACACTTTGAGTTGTTCCTGTTTTTAAAATCCTATGCAGGACTCTAAACAAAGCTGCTTTTCTTATTCCAATTTTCAAATGTTAAAAATCCAATTGAATAAAATTGTCTTCAATGTTGGAGAAAATCTCAGTGCATAAAAATTCACTTAAGTGATCCATTAAACAAACCAACCAAATCTGTGTGGCAGAGGAAACGTCTTTTAGCTTTTAACAAGCTACTGAATACCTCCTTCTGAGCAACAGAAATATAATTTATCTTTAATAACACACATAGAAGAAGTCTTTCCCCATCACTAAACTCCAAATCAGGCATTCACCAAGGACTGAAAAGCAAACATTATAAAAAATGAACTTAGCATGCTGAAAATTCCCTATTCACTTCTATGTGTGCAGAAGATTTTTCCCTTTCTCCTTTCAGTGAAAAGGAGAGTGATCTTAAAAAGCTTGAAATAATTTTTCTCTCTTTTGTATTTGAATGAGAGACTACATTACACAACAGAAAGACGAGGAAAAAATTCAAACATTACACAAGCCCATAGTCCCCATCTAATTTCCTGGCAACCATAGCACAAGTGATAAATGAGAAACCAGCATAATTTTTCCAACTGTCTTTTACAAAAACACATTACCTGAAAAGACAGTGCAAAAAATAGCGCCAACTGCTCTTGGAAAAAGAGATCAAGGCCAGCTTTTAAAGGAATACCATCACAAATTACTGCCTTCTGAGTAAAAAAGTTAACACCTAATTGAAAAATGTAAAATCACAAAAGAATATTACGAAGACAGGCACTGGGCTACCCCACCTACATTTTGAAGAAAGGTTAATGCAATCAGCAAGAAAAATCCATCAGACTGGCAAGCCATTTGATTATTCCAGTGTATTACATATTTACATTGTGATTAATCTGATGTTTAAAAAACTCATCTGCTTCCTCATTTGTACTTATCAATGCCATCAACATAATGTTAAAAAAGAAAAGCTTAACTAGCTTTGCAAAATTAGAGCAGAATGCTCTATAGACGCATAAATTCCATTGGTGTGCTTCAGATTCAGAAAAAATCCAAAATAAATAGGAAAAAATGGCAAACTATAACCACCTTAAGAGCCGGATTCATGTGTATTGACAACTACTGTCGTTCCTGAGTAATGGTTGGTTTTGATACAAATCAGGTCCAAATTCTGAGGTTTTCAAGCCAAAATTTTCTAGTGGGAAATTCCACATCAGATTCCAAATTCTCTTTTCAAATTCCAGGTGCAGCCTCAGCACTTTTTGCTTGCCCTTTGAAGAAAAAAGCCTTTTGAAGAAAAAGTTAGGACCAATATTTACAAAAACCTGCTTACGAAGGCAATCTTTCCTAATTGAAACTATGGAAGAGTTCCAGACGCTTAGAGTCCAACACAGGAACTCCCTGAAATGAAAGGTCAATGAGCCTCACGTTCCCACCAGAAACCAAGGACAAGGAGAACTTCATAGTGGTGAGTACCTTGGAAAGGATGCTCTTGCTGTGAAATGCCCGTGCAGACAACCGGACAGACTCCTCCAACCACACTCAGGCATCACGAGACCCTCAAGTCTCTCTGCTCCCTCACCATCCCACCAAACAACGATACTTACCTTACAGGAATGACTTGTTAAAGAGAGGGCCTGATACGCACATGGTCTATTTCAACCAGGAAGGCTGAGAAGCAAAGAAAGAGGAAAAAGGCAGCAGAGTATTTTTTCGGCCATTTTTCCCCTCGTGGGAAGCTTGCCTGCCCCCCTCGGTGCAGATCTTCTCTTGCCAATTCAGTTTGGGGATCAGCATTCCAGCAGCACTCAGTAAATAAAAAAAAAATTGACTCCAACTGCACATGTTATTTGCAGCTCAATAAAAAATAATGCTGGGTCTTTGACACATGTTTATATAACACCTAATATAAAAGGGTTATTACCTTCTCATGAATAAATATGCAGGGCAGGCACAAGTCTGGAAGCATTTTCTAACTCCAATTTTTTCTTAAGGATTTCAGACCTAGGGTTCAAGTTTGGCACCATACCTAGTTAAAACTAAGTAGATGTGTTAAAATAAACACAAGAAGTACATTTTGAGATGCAGTGATCTTCACTGATTGGGTTGTTTATTTATGCTTTCACAGAATTTGCTAATCTGCAACAAGTGTCTCAGCTAATGCAAGACAGATTCAGCCACCTGGAAACAACCATTATTTGAATATATATATTAATAATGCTCTAACAATAAACAGTAGCTTTTCCTACTGGTTCCAGTAGTTACTGTAGAGCTTTATAAAGCCTGATCTTACCAAGCAGCTCCTTCTTATCACACACTACAGGGCTTACACCAGGAAAATTAATGTTATAGCATGTTAATCCTTGTTATTCTCTACAGTTTGGAGTGACCTGTCTCATCGGCTTTATAAACAACCCAAATTCTCTGTAGGCTTAATTTGCTGTCACCATAGCAATTTTTTTCAAAGGATGAGTCAAATTCTTACTCCAAAATTAAACGTATTTTTTTCAATTAAGTGTCTCCTTGTGACACTAAAGCACTGGGCAAAGTTTTTATTCAAAATTCCCTTTCTTCTTCATGCAAATTTCATTGCAGCAATCATAATAAACCTTTTTTTAAACACAAAACACTAGGTCTTATATAAGACGTGTTTACAACATTTACTACCTTGTTAATTCTTTTGTTCCATGGAGCAGGCATTTGCTATGACACCAAGTCTGTCATTCTTATCAACTCAGTGATTCATCTGCCTTTCCTACACTTATCTTCCAAACCTGTCTTCCTTAATTTTTTGTCTAACTTATCAGTGTTTAGGTACTGCTCTTGCTCTTTAGATTCTGAACCAGGCTTTCTTCTTTCACGATATAAGGTCTAATGATTGAAAAGCTGTTGAGCCCCTCAATTCATGGTACTGTGACTCATTTCTGTAGCAACTTCTGTTTCCAACAATAGAAAACTAATGTTACTTGGCATATAATTACAAAGAGTTAATTCACCCAGGTGTTAAAATATATGATTTGGTCAATGGCTCAATGTCCAGGTGGCAAACAGTGGACAAGTGATGTCCCTCGGGGGACAACTGTTCAGTATCTTCACTAGTGACAAATGAACACACAGACAAATACAGTGGGATCGAGTGCACCCTCAGCAAGTTTGCAGATGACACCAAGCTGAGTTGTGCAGTTGACAGGATGCCATCCAGAGGGACCTGGACAAGCTTGAGAAGTGCACTTTTGTGAACCTCATGAAGATTAACAAGGCCAAGTGCCTGGTTAAGGGCAATCCCCACTATTAGTTGGTTAGACTAGTAGACCTTTAAAAGATCCCTTTCAATCCAAACTATTTTATGATTCAGGAAAACAGACACATCACAGGAGCAGCAGTTAATATTTTGGAAATCAGAGCAGTCTTTGGTGTGCCTGTCATGCTCCACTGCATGTTCCACTGCCTTGCTTAAAACCAGCAGAAACAACCTATGAAGAACTGGAGCAAAGAATTTTTCAGACTAATAAGGATCCTTGAAGATCCAAGAACCTCCCACTCCAGACCCTGGGGTATCTGTGTTATGGTACAACTGGCAGACACATGAAATCCTGTTCAGCCTGGCTTCTGTATTTTCCTTTAGACAATATCTTGTCTCAGAAGAAGTTGTTTGGGTCACTGAAGTCACTGGAAGTGTTAGCTACTGAAGAAGAGGTATCCATAACTGCAGGCCAGGTCTGAATCAGGGTGTATTCCCATGCAATGAAAGGAATCTGGTCTAGTTGGGGGTGTCCCTGTGACTGCAGGGGGGTCGGACTAGATGACCTTTGAAGGTCCCTTCTGGCCCAGTTGATTCTATGACTCTATGAAATTAGAAATATTACTAAGTTAGTTCAGAATCCATCTTGATTGGTTTAGATAAGCATGAATAAACTTGTTCAGCACCTAGAGGCTCTTTATAATAAACATTCTTTGTTTTCCAGAAATTTGGATTTTTTCATGGCTCCTGTACTTACAGAAGCTAGAAGCAGAGGGCTGTTGCATCTCTTTAATTCTCTTTCTTCTCTTTGCAGAACTTTAACATTCAGAAACTACTGGAGGAACAAGAATTCCACTTATAAATCTGCTAATGGAAAAGTAACACCACACCACTGCTCTCACTCTGCCATTGAAGATGGTCTCATCTTTTAGTTTTAAACTAAAAGTCATCTGAAAGACAACACCCATAATTCTAAATTTGCAAACCTCAGAAACACTTTCCTGCATAGCTGACTGTCAATCTTTTGATCCACATAGCAAACTGATAATGGTACAAGGGGTCAATCGCAACATGGTTTTGTTGTTGGTTTTGTTTTTAAATAATCCTGGCATCACAGAAAAATCACAACTTTCAGACATATTTGCCATGGACTAAAATATGCTACTTTTGGTTTCATACTTCTTTGATTTGAAACAGAGGCTACATAATTCCAGTTAACTAAGACACTGCTTCACAGTATCTCATTAAAAGTAATACTTCTCATTTTTTTTATTGCGACAATTTATCTACCTGAGCACCTATGCTTTATCAAATAGTATTTTTTATAAGTTCAGAATCAATTCAATGGGATTCCGTCTTGCACTGCACTCACTGAATTTATGTCTGCCCAAAAAATTGCTGTCCCCAAGCAGAGCAGTTACTTGCAGAGCATCTACTGTGTTAAACCTGGAACAATCCAGGCTCTATCCCACAAACACAAGCACCTTTACTTGGCTCAGTTTTACACAGATGCACTGAACTTCCATTAAATGCCCAGGACTCAGGTCAGTCTGAGAGAACTATGGAGAAACTGAAGTCTCAAGAGACTTGATTTAGAAAACAGGACAGTGGTTTGTGTCACTTTTTACTACCCACCATGGAGTCAGAAAAGACTTCCTGCTTTCCACACAGATAAGCACTACTAGTTTTTCAGCTGGGTTATAGATTACAAAGTAGTGAATCCTGAAAAGATCACTTTTGAAATTAAATTTCAAAAGATGCACTTAGGGTTTCAAGTATAATTGTTTGAGTCTTTCATACTTTCAATAAACATTTTGCAAAGAATATTATAAGCACTGAGTCCCATGAACATGTTACTTTTTTTTCTTTCTAATATTAAAGCCACTGTAAGAGTAAGAGGGGAGGAAAAAGGCCTAATACATATTTTTGTTTCATATATTGCAGATAAAACAGACCTTAGGAGCACACAGTATTGCCCATCTGCCTATCTGATGCTCCAGTGAAATAGAAAAATGGTTGGAGAGCTCAGGAGAGAAGTCAAAATTATCCAAATGCCTGAGGCTGTAAGATGCTCTGCAGCAGAAGTAATACCATCAGAAGTCACATCTAACGTTACCTTGCTAGTCACAGGAGATTCCTCACTATCCTTTTGTCTCCTGAAGTGACAACTGAGAACCACAAACATTTTGGCAAGGAACACAGAAGTTGGATAACTGTAACAACACGGGAAGAGGTTCAGAAGGCAGATGAACAGAAGGACAGATGTGGAGCAAGTGTATGTTCTCTGCTTATAAAATGATGGTTTTTCAGGGTCACCACTGAAATAACAGAAACACCAACCTTGAGAAGGTCCACATGTGAGGCTTTCAAACATCAAATGTAAGACTTCAAGTGTTCACTGTTACTAGGTAAAGCCCAAGGGCCAGTGATTTCCTAACTAATTTAGGGAATGCCCAAAAATAGAAAACAGCTTGTGGCATTCTTGTCGGAGCTGACATATGGAGAGCATAAACCCTGAGGAGGCTTGCTGCTGCTTCTCTCACTAACAAGTGCCCAAGACTCCAGTTCTCTACAACTATATCCAGCCAGGTGCCATAGTCCCATATCTCCCTTCCAGCTAGGCCCATGACAGACCAGCACCAAGATCTGAGCCACAGGATCTCCAGCCTCAGCTGTGCTCACTAAGAACTGCGCTGATGAGAAACAAATTAGAATTGAGCCACCTGATACATCTTTATCACAAAACATTGTCTCAAGATTTTCATTTGCCCATTGAAGATTTGCCTCATATTTGAGGCAATCCACAAAGGCAATCCAAACCACAAAAGGTGCTTTAACCTGCGTGAGAGAAAAACTGAGGAAGTAGAATGGCCCTTGTTCCCATGTGACATCAACTCTGCAAAGACATGCACTTCAGATGAAGTCCATGTCATGAAAACAACCATTTTGAGAATCTACACATAGGGGTAATTCAGACATTATGTTAATAAAAATATCTGGACTGCCCAAAGCAGCTGGTGTATTTCTACCTACTGAAGAAAAAGAGACCATCTACTGGTAGGCTGTACCTATCATGATCAAGAAAGGATGTAGTTGATGCATTTCTTAACTAGCAAACAGAAAACAGGACAATAACCACCACAGAGAGCTTTGGCTCTAATACTGACCCATACCCCAGGGCCATATGATGTTGCAACATGTGATAAGGTCCTGCCTAGTGCTGAAATGAAAATCCTGGGGCTTACAGCTATTGTATACTGACCCACAGAAAGATCACACGGTCCTCCTAGCAATTTTTTTTCATTTTTTACCTTAGGTTTCTCATAGGTCATCTCTAAATGCACATGCTCAAATCCACTTATTCTTCAGCTTTCCCTAGCTGAAATGCAGGAAGAAAACTTTCAGCGCCCCTGGCAAAAGTTACCAAGCGCAAAATGCCCAGAAGCTTTTAGTAGCCTCTTTCACCTGCTGAAAAGATCATCTCCTCCTTGAACTGACACCAGGCTATCAGAGGACAAAAAAAAATGGGCATCTTCAACAGCTGCTTTTTTCTCTACACCAACAGGGGAGACACACAAGCTGGGGAGAGAGTTTTCAAAAGGAACAGATATTACTTCATGACACTTTGCAGTCAGAGGTGGTAAGAATGATTAACAACTTCCCAGCACTTATACAAAACCTACGTTTCAGCTAGTTTTCCCCCCAGTAATACGTTGTGTTCTTACACACACGGCAGAGCTGCGTGGTGAGACCCTGGGCTCCAGTGACTGAGAACAACAATACCCCAATCAAGGAACAGAAAAGTATTTTGGGGGCCTGAAAGCTTCTGCAGAAAAGTTTCAGCAGCTCAGCAGCTTCCTGCTGGCGGCGCTGAGCACTGCCAAGTCAATCACTCTGTTCTGCAAGGAGAGCCTTTTCCCTTCCCAGAAAAAAATTAAAAGACACTTCTCCCATCTAAACCTGTTTCAGAGCAACGTGCTCTATGTCAACACACAACTGCCTGCCTCTAACTCTGCAACAACATAACTAGCAAAAAGGGAAAATCACTCCTATTACTGCAAAAGTGGCATAGAAATGCAGGCACAGGATGATACCCATTAACAAGTATGCATTTGTCTTGGCAGTGGAAGGTCTTCTTAAAGACAGTCTTAAATCATTAATCTTTATAAATATTTCTCCATAGAAAACTTGTGGATCCCTAGGGGTGATGTGATTAAAGGGTTTCATGAGAAGTTGTTTGTTAGCAGAAAAACATCACAGCCAGCATCTAACCAGCCAAATATTTGAATAATACCCCCAAACACTCACGCTACCACATAAACAGCAATACCTAAAATATTTTTCCATCCAACATTTCCTCCAGTTATTTTTCTCCCTGCTAAGACATCCGTTCTCTATTCCTGCAGCAAACAGCAAGAGCAAACAACCGGCTGCTTCATCAAAACACAGCACTGCCAGGTAACTAAAAGCACCCACATTTCACATCTTCAGACCATAGTAACGCAACTGCCCTTGACTGTTACCTGCTGTCAGAATTCAAGCTTACAGCAAAAAACACAACACACAGTCACGTACCCATTTGTTAAACAAGTATAAAACATGGGATTTCTTTGTTATAACATCGCTATTTATTTCTTAGCAATATCCCCACTTCCCAGGACAGTCTGCTTATTACTATGACATGAAAAAAGCTGCCAGCACAACAGTACAAAGATTTCAAAGCCAAGACACACCTCAGGAAAGTGCAAGCTTCCCACAGCTGCTTGAATAAGGTTTTCTTTTACACCACGGCCTTAACAGGACACTATCTTCCCAACTCTGCTAAATCCAGTCATTTGAAGTTAAGCCTTTCTTTTTTTTTCTTTTTTTTTTTTTTTAATAGGCCACTCCCAATCCAACTAATTTTCAATTGTAACTTAGCAGGAGCAAAGGTTTCAGTCCTGCAAAAATAGGAAAACAGCTAGTAATGGAAAACAAATAACTTGTTTCCAGCTGTGCCTAAGTCATATTACTGCATTTTCAAAGAAAATCTTTACCATAAGCACACAAATCCTAGTAACATTTAGAGCGGGCATGGGAGAACAAAACTGGGTAAAGGGAGAGCTTTTGCATCACTTGGCTCCTGTGCTTCGTCAGTCTGACATCATTAATTTCCAGGGCAAGCCAGGAGGTAATTAATCCCTTTAGCAGAAGTGGTGTACATAGAGGAAACCAGTTTCATACAACTAAAGAACTGACATTTGACTGAGCTACCTTTCGCTTGAGGAAAACATCGCTCTTTTTTTGCTTGTATTGCAATTTTGTTGAACAATTACCTGAGTAGGGATCAACGCAGGAAAAAAAGTCTCAAAATTGAGCATGATGACCAGTTATCACTCTCCTCCATTACCTTGCAATAGAAACATTCACATTTGGCTTCACAGAAGTATTATATAGTTCATGTGTGTGTCACAGAAGTATATTAGCCATCATGTGAACTCAGTAATCCAAATCAAGTTATGCCTCACTTATGATAAAAAAATGTCATTGATTACAGTAAAGATATATCAGCATAAACATGTCATTGTGGCCACAAAATTATCCATATTCTTAAGTACTCCATATTTTGAAAATACTCCATAATTTACTCTTTATTTTTCAAATATTAACTTGAATTGAATAAAAAATGAAAAAAAAAACCCACAGCAAACTAGGGAACTCAAATATGAAAAAACACTCTAAGATTACTATTAGTCTGGAAAGCATTAAAAAGAAGGGATACAAACGTTTAGTTCAGGTCTGGTTAAAAGATTTCCTGGCTTGTCATTAAAGAAGAGATTTTTCTGAGAGGCCCAAGAAGAGTCTTGAAAGCTAAGCACAAATCTGGGCATTCGGACAACTCCTTTCCTCATTCTGGGTGGGTTCATTTGACCTCTGGCAGCCCATGTAAGTCAGTTTATCAAAGAGTAACGAAGCAGAGGACTTGGTCAAAAAACATTTAAAGCCTGACAGAGGTGCCGAATCCCACAGTTCAAACCTGAGTGAGCACAAGGTAAGAGCACAGGATTTCTCTTTAAGTCAAAGCCTCCCTCTGAAGCCTGGCACCCAGAGCTGATCCCCAAAATAGACTCTGTGAAAAATGTTAGCCTGAATTTCCCTTTCCCTCAGCCTGAGCTCTTCAAACTGCCATCTGATGCGAGATAAAAAGGGAAATTATAAAGGGAGATATATAATAAATATATATTAAATACTTTAGATGTTGCCTAGAAAGAGGAAAGTTTTTTTATTTAGTGAAAAACTATAGCTCCTATACCAGTGTGGCTGCAGTTAAATGAAGCAAAAAATAAACCAGGAGCAGAAACAGAAGCAAGGTATTGTGATACCGTATCTTTTCATGATATCTCTTTTTTCATGATACATCTTTTTTACAATACATCTGACAACTTGAATTTGCCAACTTGCTGTATTTATTACCAGGGTGTCAGATACAGGTTACAAAATCATTCAGCAAGGTGACAGAGAAAGGTAGAAAAGCCTGAATTGCAACTGTTCAAGAAACAGAAGTAAAAAGAAGCAAATGTACATTGGTTTTGTTTTTCATTATTTGATTAAAAAAGAAAAAAAAGAAAAAAAAGTTGTGGTTTGGTTTTGTTTATTATGCTTAGCATTAGTGAGACTGAAACCAGAACAGCAGGACTCAAGCTCTTACAGAATGATGTTCGTGATAAAAAAAAGGCATGAAATTATTTTCAGTTGCAACAGAGTAAAACAAGGACTAACTGCATTTTTCAGCTTCTACTGTTGTTTCTTAGTAGAACAAACGATGACTAAATCCCTGCACTAGGCTTTGGTTTTTCAGAGAGTCACTGGAGTTGAACAGCAAGCAAGTGCCTGCAGCACAGGGCAGAGCTGTGACAGGCAGCGTCTCTCACGGCTCTGCTGCTCCCAGCCCAGGCCACTCACTGGAGGGCATTTCCAAAATACGTACCTTTGCCCAGCCCACAGCACAGCAGTGAAGTATCAAAACACATGTGTTATATTTAAATATTTCCGATTATTAAGACTAGGAATAACTCCACATGGTTAAGACTGCATTGCCATATTCATACATGCTTAAGATAATTCAAGTTTACAGTTTTGACACATGCAGTTTATTAGACTCTCAGGAATGTAAAAACACCATTGGCATTTTTCATATTGCAAGTGTCTGGTAGATAATAGCCGTGCAGATTTTATACAGAACGGAGCAAGTAAAACTTGCCAAACTTTCATCATCACTCCTTCGGAAACTCTGAGGGGGCCTATTAAATTGGCATTTTGTTTGACATGTACACAGAATGTGCTTAGCATGCAGAACAAGTATGGCAATAAACCTTTTCTTAACAGCTGTGTTATTTTAGCTAATGATAAACATGTATCTAAAGCCACATATCACCGCAACTTAAAGTGGTGAGAAAAGCTTAGTCACCCCATGGAAAGAGAGGCCGTCACAAGAGAGAGGAAGTCCCTTATTTAGTCTTAACCGTGCAATTAATTGTCTCACCAATAAACACAGCTGAATGTACAAATTGTTGTTCTAAATTAAGCAAAGTTCATGATCATCACAGCTTATATTCTGTCTCTGACCCTGCTGCATTTATTCTTTAGCAACAGATTCCTGCCCATGGGCACATGTGTGCAATTATCACTGATCTTGATGGAAGCTCTGATTGCGTAACTGAGAGAAGAGTTTATTTTCTGGAAAAAGTTTCCTTACGGTTTAAGAGCTTCAGAGGCCAAAAAGGCTCATTGTTGTGGCTCATTCCATTCTGGCTACATTCAAAATGAAAAAAATCTGGACACGCGAAATGCAGATGTTAACGAGCAAGACAGCATATTGATTTGGTTAAGCCATTTAATTTTGACAAACTGCCAAAACAACAATAAAAGAATCGCAAACCTGAAATATTGGAGATTTCATCAGCAGTCTACAATGAACAGGGAGATAATGAGTCCCCAGCAACCTCTAAGAAGGGATCGATGCTCTCCATGGAACTGCAGTGACTGGGAATTCCAGACAGTGCCCTTCGATTTTCTCTGAAATCTTATCTTTACGAAGTAAACAAACACGAGATAATAACCTTTAAACTTTCTGCAGCCATTCATAAGCAGATTCATTACTACACAACAGGCAGCTGACATTCACTATTAGTCTCTGGTCAATGCAGGGTATTCCCTGTATGGCAAAACTCAATCTTTTAAAAGGCACAGGTTGCAACTCCCAAAATCATGACACTTAAAAAAAAAGTAAAATGAATCAAGGTGTCTCAGAAGCATTTTCCAGCTTTTCTCTGAATCAGCAGAGCTGTACACATCCCACCTTTCCAGTGAAAACCAGACTTATCATATAATCAACTGACTACAGAATTTGAAGTCTTAAAATTCTACATATTGAAAAAACACTGCAAAAACTAAGTTTCAAAATGCGAAAAATACCTTTGTTTTCAACATTTTTCTAGAGCATTACTAAACTTCAATCAAATTTAATTTTTTTTTGTTTTTATTTACTTGCAATCAATCTAATTTTGGTTCCTCTGTTCAGAAATATCTGAGGCCAACTAAACTGTGAGAGAGCTCTTAAAGAAAACATTACTGTTCTCTACAGACATGTTAACTATATATTTTTAAACACTCTCAAAATTAATAGCCACATAAAAGCAGATTTTTTCAAACCAAACTTTGACACATCCATCTTCACAGAATTAAAAAAAAAAATGTAAAAAATTATTTTACTCTAAATATTTGCTAAATGGTTTCTACTTCCTTGAAAACAACAGCATTTAGATTACATTAGGCCAGTATCTTCCTCAATTATAATTGTATAATTGTATAATTTTATTACATTGGAGAGAAAAAGAGCACAAGAGGTAAGTGCTGCTGCATTACCCGCCCCCCCCCCCATTATTTTTACAGCAATTTGCAGAACACCATCAGTAAACACAGTGCTTTACAAAACACATAGGAAAGGTCATTATCCCAGAGAGCTTATAACTACAGCAAACAAATCAAGTACAACCACCCTTCCATTCAAAGGAGATATGAGGACATTCCCTTTTAATATATTAGTGTGTAATCATTAAAAGGATCTTTAAACCACTTAGGATCCTCAAGTTCAAGCAGCACCAAAACAGCACCAAAAGCTGACAAAAGAGGGCACATTTTTATTTTTGCCCTTCCTTACTCATAAGGTGCATTTTGAAACAGTGGGCACATCAACTCACTTCACCATCATAAGCACAGACAGGAAGGTACAGAAACACACTGCATGGGAGGCACAAGGGAACTATCCCTGTCAACAAAACCCCACTAAAAATCCAGGAGCAGAAGCTGTGTCCCAAGCCCTGCTACTCTGCTGCTCTTCATGTTAGCCCATCATGACTTTTCTTTCGACTCTTGCTGGCTACAGCTTTGCTCTGACATTGTGCAGTCATGTCCACCAAAAACAGCACTCAAGGGAATAAGTGAAGGAAAATAGGAGCATTTGATGCATGAGAAACAGGATGGAACCCTGTAAGAACACAGACTGAGATAGATGTTTATATTGTGGGGTAAATTTTAAAGTTTCCTTTAAATATTACTACTTTTCAAACTGTATTTCTTATATGACATCAGATGTGGAAAACAATCAATATAAGGTCTGACCAACTATGACAGTCTCCTTTTCTTACATTTTAGATCAGCAATAAAGAGCTTCATTGGGTCTTTCAGAAGCTACCATCACGCTCCTCTTATAAGAGCACCCATTGCTACACAGTCAAGCACAAACCATTATCAATGCAGAGAAGAAAATTTTCATTGCAGGTTCTGCCACCATAGCAGTGCCTCCAAGACACAAGCACATTTGTATTGTTCTTAATAAGCTCCTTCACAAACGCAAAAGTAATTTCAATTTCTTTGATTAAATACCCCAATCCTTAGCGCTCTCTGCTGAGGTGCACACCTTTCAATTCAAAGAACACCTGCCTCCATAATGCAGGAAATTTCCTTCATGGCCTTACACAGCATCACCACACTCCTCCAGCTACTCAGGATTTAGAGACTTAATAAATCCATCATTGTATACATGTTACCAGACTTTTTCCCACACCTAAGAAATCAAGGGAGCTGGAAAAAACCTATGGTGAGACAAATACAACTTTCCATAGACAGGACACGTTTAAACTTCTAAGCACAAGTGGTAGCTCAGAAGTCAATGGTGACAGTAGTCAGGGAGGTCACCTTGGCCTTGAGTGGAGTGCTCTGGGAAGCAGAGGGATGGGGAAAGCAGGTGCAGCAGCTTAATGACCAAAGACAAAATAATTTTCAATCTAGAAATAAAACACTTTCTCAAAATTATATTTTAATCCTATCTTTTCTTCTACCACCACCCCAATCTCATCCCACCTCTGCACCCAAAGACCTATCAGAGTTGTTTACCCTTTAGCTAAGAGATGAAAAGCAGTGCAAACCCCAGTAAGGATAAAGTAAAAATGCTGAGTCTCTTTAACATCACTTAATTCCTAACAGTAACATTTAGGAAAAAACTACTACTCAAAAAGATGTTCCTTTTAGAAATTACTTCTGGTCATCACTGTCAGATTCACTGATTATTAATGTTTCATGTATAATTGATTAAGATAGATTATCACCTTCTATACTCGCTGCAGACTAGATTAATTTTATATTATTAATAATTATAAACAAAAAGGTGGCTATCAATTATCATGAGCTTTTCTTTAAAAGATGTATAGCTGATAATTGTACACTATTAATTGCTTACCCATTCATTAAAAAAAATCATTCATGTGTTACTTGTGTGCGACTATAAACCTGAATATAAAATGGAACATTATTTTCTTACCTCCTGCCGATCCATACCCCCAGTCTGCATTATTAGAAAAAAAATTACTGAAGATGTTTTCTGTGGGTCTGGAAGAGTTAATACTGAGGTTTGCTTTTGTTTAACAAAAACGATGAGAGACGTACTGCATTTCCCTAATAGCTCCCAATCATAATGCTTAGAGAAGAGGAAAGACCATTTACCAAGTGTACACATAATCTTTGCTGAATTACAAAAACACTGGAATGAAAAGAGGAAGCTGCTGAAGTACAGGGGAAAAAAAGCACATATAGGTGAAGAATCAAATAGTTTAGCTTGATAATACAGGAAAATAATTAAGAGCTTGGATCAGCCAATTACTGTGAGAGTAAAGTTTTCTAGAGTTTAACATTTAAGCTGACCAAATGTTAGGTAGAAGTGTCCACGTTAGGTAGAAATGTCCTTCCTACCTTTCAGTACACTTAAATATTCCTTTCTGGATGTGCTACCTTGCTAGTCGAG
>BJBW01009016.1:0-73851 GCA_004320125.1 Scolopax mira
GGTGGATGCTGAGGTTTATTACTCTGTAGAGCACAGAAGAAATTAATCAGGCAATAGGGATTTCCCAGCAGGAAGAGGGGTTTTAGCTGCTGGGAATAAAATTAGACTGGAGCTTTAGAAGAAAGGAATTTCTAAAAAAGAGTGGTGCAGTTGAAATAGTTGAGTACTGAATGTAGGAGGAACAAGTGATTTAAAGGACTGGAGGTGTTTTCAAAGTATGCCACAGCACTGAAATTTCATGTCTGACATTTAGCGCCTTTTCCCTAATTAGAAATGCTTTGCTGGAGGCAAATTTTTGCATTCTTGACCTTTTCTGAGTTGAATGTGGAAAGCTATGTAGCTGTACATGTTTTGCTAGGCAAAATACATGTTTGGTAACCTAGTAATCTTGGTTACCATCTGTTTTCCTGGAAGTTTGGTGGAATTTTTTGCCAGGGTCAGTACCATATACCTACTCTTCTGCTTTTAGGTGCCTTGGATCCCCCTGGACCCATTGAATCCAAATCTGGAACAGTATCCAGAGTATGCTCAGGCAAAACCTTTGCAGTGTACAGTGAAAGCTGGTGAGATGTTATACCTGCCTTCTCTCTGGTTCCATCACGTTCAGCAATCCCATGGCTGTATAGCAGGTAAAATGCACAGTATTTCCAGATACCTTTTTGAATTTCCAGGTATGTGGTGGGTTTGCAGCCAGATACCCCACAGCAAAGCAGAACTGAGACCAAAGGTCCCTTTAAGATCATCTACCTTCCCTCAGGAGGAAATGGCAATCTCAACAGATGCCATGGGGCTGCCTTCTTGCAGTCTTTTTTGCTTATAATTCATAGCACTGCTGAGAAATGCTCGGGATATAGCAGAAGAATAAATTTGGGCTAGTTGTCAAGTCTGGAGAAGAGTTCAGTGATGGTGATCCAGTTTCTGTTCGTGACACGGAGCTAAGCAGTTTGCCTGCCTGCCCTGCTGACTGCAGGTTGCTCCTCTGCATACCTTTCTCAGGGACACTGCCTGGTGCGTGTGCCATTATCACATCGGCACAAAAGGTCTGAGGGAACAAAAAGGAAACAAGAAATGTATGAGTTTTAGGCATGAATGTAGACACAACATGTCGTGGGAGCTGGAATCTGCTCTGACCCAGATCTCTTACCTTGTTAATAAGCCTGTGCTTGTGTTACTGTTCCCCTGCACAAAAGACATGTCATCTCTTTCTTTGGAGCATTTATCATCATCTCTCTATATCTTTTTTTTTCCATCCCCAAGAGAGATCCAGAATTTCAAGCATTGCTTCACCCACAGGTGAAGGGGTGGGGATGGTGCAAAGTATTATCATTATTTTGTGTCGGTTTTGCAAGGTTTGAGGAAGAGGTTTTTGCTGTCCTTTACCTGAAATAACCCTGTCTGCCCAAGCAGAGTAAATAAAGTATTCTGAACAACATAACATTAGTATTTTTGCAACACTGCAAGTACTGCAAGGCATTTTTTCTATCAGGATTCATGATACTGTGATAAAAAGACAAGCCAGCAGTAAAGGAGTGTTTCTGATTCTCTTTTCCCAGTACTGCTGCATCACTCCTTAAAGATTTTTTTAGAAAAAGTAGAGTGGCTTCCAGTTGCAAACCCCCAGCCACTCACTTTGTCTAGTAAAAATGCTAAAAGAATTGCTGAGTTTATTTGACCTTTGGTCTGTTAATTGCACTATAGTCTGAATACACTTGAAAAATCAATATTGTTTGGGTCTGGTCCAGCAGATGACTGAAGCTAGAGTATATCCTTCAAGAACTATTGGTACAACATTATACTGCTTAGCTTATTTTTTTTTTCTAGCAGACGTGTACCAAAATTAAAGTGGGAGCCAAATTAAAGCACCATCTAATTGATCAAGATTGTGAAGTAGTGGTGAATTTGTCCTTTACATACTTGGAGGAAGAGAGGCTTTTATCTAGATATTAAACTTTGCAGTGTATTTGGTATTTTTGGTCTAAATACAAGCATACATTTTCTGTTCCTAAAATTTTTGCCAGCTTCTGCTCCAAGGAATTCCCAGTGTAGAGTCTGAAGAGGAGTTTGTTTGGATTAAGACAGAGTTGCATTGGCAACATTATTAAAGAACTCTAATGTTTGTTCATATTATTTTTGGCTCATTTCAAAGATTTGCTCATTTCAAAGTTTAGTCCATAATAAGGAAAAGCCAAACTGCATAAAACAGCCTATGAACATGTTTGTAAATGATTACATTCTAGCCTTAGAAATGTTTTTCCTCTTTTTTTTTTTTTGTGTCTCCTCAGTGAATTATTGGTATGACATGGAATATGACCTGAAGTACAGCTATTACCAACTACTGGATTGTCTCACAAAAGCCCTGAAAGTGTCATAGCAGGAAGGGGGGACTCGAGCTTGTGGTCTTTCTCTCTGGTGTGATACATTCATCAGCATCTGTGACTGGAGTGCAAACATGATTTAAGTGAAAAGAACTGAACATTAAATTATCCTCAACAGTGTCTGTCAAATGGATCATGGCTATTTTGCTTGATTTCAGAGTCCAGATCAATGGGCCAGGTTCTTTGGCTTGTAATAGAAAGTTTGACAGTGGCATTTTTAGGTCTTTGCATGTTGCCTCAGTGATGGTGAACAAAGTAAAGTTTGAAGGGAGGCAATCCAGGTTTTGGGAATCCCAAACAGAAGCCATGACTGTTTAGATCTACAGACTGTTTTCCTAACAACCCAAGGGACAAGGAAGAATCTGCTCTGCCACCCACCAGTGCATCGGGCTGCATCCATCCAGCACATGCATTCTGCTTCAGGCAAAACTCCTGTCCAGCTGTAATTCACTAAGTTCAGTGGCTGTGGTGTTTGGATGGTGAGAAATTAAGACTTCTGCAATAAAAGGTCAGTTAAAAGCCTGTTTCTGTACAAACTTAGTACTTTTTTTTCCAAATGATGTGATGGGTGGAAGGCATCTAGGAGGATAAGCAAAAGTCAATGCTGGCTATTTCCTGTGTTAAGCTACATGTTTTTATTGTTGGGTTTTTTTATTTCTTACCACCATTATATTTAAATGTAGCTGCATTCTCTTACATCCTGAGTGGGGATTTTAGAGTTGTTTTGCCAGACCTACAGTCAGCCTGTGCATCACCTACGGTCTCGTGGCACGATACGTGATTCTGCAGCTTGTAGCCTCGCTGATTGTTTCATTCCTTTGCCATTAATTGCCACCTGTCACATAGTCAGGCAAGTTGTGTGAACCAGGAGCCTATTTCTGCAGCCTTAATTCCCATTTGGATTTCTGCTGAATGGGACAAGACTGCTCGTGTGTCTGAGACCCACAGAGTAAGACTAGAAAGCTATTAAATACACAGACGTTGCAAACATGGTTTTGTTGCTTCCAAAAACCAAAAGTTGGCATTTATCAAGTCTTCAGACTTCCTTAGAAACAGTGCTATGGGGGAAAGTGTATTTTCCAGGTATTAATTAGGAAAATACATATACCCTTTAGACAAAATTAATTATCCTGAAGAAAAAAAAGATAATAATTCTTTCAATTTACCTGCTTCTTTTATTTTTTTTTTAAAGGAACATGGTTAAAGCATAAGGCATCATTTTACCTTGTGGTACTCGTCCAAAAATTGCTGAAAACTCCCGAGTGATTAAGGGCAGGCTTTGTTTCACTGCTAGATTAAGATATCACGTTCCTTCATGTTTCCCAGCTTGTTTGTGTTCCCTGCTCCTTGGAGAAGGTGCCCAAGCCAGTTCTGCAGTCGAACCCGGACTTTCCCACAGTCAGAGGGAAGGCAACTTGAATGTCTCTTTTTTGTCACTTGTGTGGTTTTGATTTAGTCTCTGTTTATAATCAAAATAAGACTGTGCTTCGGGAAGCATTGACAGCTCGTGGTCTGTGCGAGTGGATGGTGTCCCTGTACCGAAGGGAGGCGTGCTCTGAACTACAACTCCCAGCAGCCCGTGCTTGCCAGCTGAAGGAAGCTGTCACCGTGGTTCCTCCTGGACTTTGAGCAGAGATTTCAA
Source organism: Scolopax mira (assembly GCA_004320125.1). Classification (NCBI taxonomy): domain Eukaryota; kingdom Metazoa; phylum Chordata; class Aves; order Charadriiformes; family Scolopacidae; genus Scolopax; species Scolopax mira. The sequence goes on from BJBW01009016.1 coordinate 4,018, forward strand.
GTCTGAGAAGCGACGGGCTCCTGAGGATCCTGTTCCCTGCAGCCCGTTTCTCGCCACAGAAGGAGAGCAGCTCCTCTCCCACCAGCAGAGCCGGGATGTCGGTGCAGGTGACGGTTCTGCCTTCCCCCAGGTGTCTGTTCGATGACCCCGTGCAGATCTGCGTGGCCGGTCTCCAGCCACAGCAGGAGGTCACCCTCCGAGCCAGCCTGGTGGACGAGAGCGGGGAACTTTTCCAAGCCCATGCTCACTACAGAGCTGGGAGCAGTGGAGACCTGGACCTCGGCCGCTCCCCTGCGCTGGGGGGCAGCTATTTGGGAGTGGAGCCCATGGGGCTGCTCTGGTCCCTGCAGTCTAAAACGCCCTATAAGCGGCTGGCAAAGAGGAACGTCCTGACCCCTTTCTGTGTGGACTTGGAAGTGTATGAGGGTCACGGAGACATGAACCACTTGCTGGGAAAATGCACCAATGAGCGATGGTTTTTAGGAGAGGGGGTGAAGAGGATTTCGGTCAGAGAAGGTCGTCTGAAAGCAACCCTTTTCCTCCCTCCTGGTGAGTTTGAATTCTGTTCTGGTTTTCCAGGTGTAACTTATACCACATATTGCGCCCTGTGGCCCCTGGATGCACTTGGCAACCCAGAGCAAAGCCTCAGCTAATGGTTCCCTCAGCCTGTGCTTGGTCCAGCTACTTTGGATCCTCACAGCAGAGCAGAGAGGAGCAGGCATTGCCCAGGCAGGTGAAGTGCTGAGGCAGGGGGCTGCAGGGAGGGCAGCAATGGTAATGGTAGAGCAATGGTAGCTCTTCTGTTTAGCTGATAGGACAAAGAGGCCCCTGGTCTTCAGTAGTGCTGTGAGATGTGACAGCTACAGCCGTGGAGTGAGGAATGGCAAGGTGTGGTGGGAGCACTGGTCTCAGGCTGCAGCCAGCCTAGGCTGCTCCAATAGGTGCTACGGATCTTCCTGTGGGCTCTGGACTTCTTTCTCTGTCTCTCTCTTTAGCTACAGAAAAGGCAAAGAAAGAAGTCTCTACCTAGTTGAGCAGCTTACCTGCCTTGGGTACTTAGGAAGAGGGGAGACAAATGAGAAAAGCAAGGTCTTTAATTAAACAGGCATCATATTTCACAGCTCCCTATGGAAACAGTGCCAAGACTGTTTCCTGTGTAAAGCTGCTCTGGGCCCCACACTGTTCATGTTCCTTGAGCAGTACTTAGTGGATGCTCTGTAATGAATAAGAAGTCCCTTGCAGCTGCTGTGACACCAAATCTTGTAAGGGAATTCTGGCTATAAGAATGGGCAGAGCAGCAGCAGGAAAGGAAGGTCCTATGGCTACAGGAAGAAAACTGAGAAGCCCAGGGGTGATTACCCAGATCAGATTGAAGCCCCCATAGTTTGTGGTTGCATTTCATAACTCAAGTATTTCCTCCCTGAAAAAGCTTTTAACAAAGTTCCCAAAGAAGCTCAGCTCATGCAGCGGTACTGTTTGTTTTTCAACCCCCAATGGCCTGAGAACGTCTAGGCCAATTTCAGCAGAAATTCATGGTGGGAAGAGGATGCCCAAAGGATGCCTGGTGGATGAGAAGCTCGACGTGAGCCGGTAACGTGCGCTGGCAAGCCCAGAAAGCCGGCCACATTCTGGGCTGCATCTAAAGAAGCGTGGCCAGTAGCTCGAGGGAGGTGGTTCTGCCCCTCTGCTCTGCTCTCATGAGACCCTTCCTGGAGTACTGTGTCCAGCTTTGAAGTCCTCAACACAGGAAGGAAGAGGCCACAAAAATTATCAGAGGGCTGGAGCACCTCTCCTGTGAAGACAGGCTGAGAGAGTTAGGGTTGTTCAGCCCGAGAAGAGAAGGCTCTGAAGAGACCTTATAATGGCCCTCCAGTACCTGAAGGGGGCTACAGGAGAGATGGGGAGGGACTCTTGATCAGGGAGTGTAGTTATAGGATGAGGGACAATGGTTTTAAACTGAAAGAGGAGGGATTTAGTTTAGATATTAGGAAGAAATTCTTTCCTGTGAGGGTGGTGAGACACTGGAACAGGTTGCCCAGGGAACCTGATGCCCCATCCCTGGAGGGGTTCAAGGCCAGGCTGGATGGGGCTTTGAGCAGCCTGGTCTGGTGGGAGGTGTCCCTGCCCATGGTGGGGGGTAGGCTGGAACTTGATGATCTTTAAGGTCCCTTCCAACCCAAACCATTTTAGGATTTTATGTTTCTATATGAACTTTCTATAGTGAGTTCCTAAGAGGGGAAGGAAATACCCAAATTAGTGTCCTTACAGTGATTGTGTCTGTGCCTGAGAATGAGAACCTCCATGGAAAGCTGCAGAGGGTGATTTCCTTTTGATATCTGCTGTCCTCATATGTGCTGAGGGAGCACTACTAAAAGGACAACTATAGAAACTTTTCTTTTTGAGAGTGTGTGTGTGTGTGTGTATACACACATACATACACACACCCACCCCTTTCATTGCAGGAACTGGTCCATTCCCTGGACTTATCGACTTGTATGGATCTGGAGGAGGTCTTGTTGAATACAGAGCAAGTCTTCTGGCCAGCAGAGGCTTTGTGACTCTGGCTCTTGCTTACATGGCCTTTGAAGATCTCCCTGCTATGCCAGAGATTCTTGAACTGGACTATTTTGAGGAAGCTGTAAACTTTTTGCAGGAGCAGCAGCAGGTAAGAGATAAATTATGATGCTCATCCTGATGGAAATGTTTCCAGTTTTCTAATTTGAAAATGTTACATGTCACTGAATGCAATTAAGTTTCTGAGATGTTAGAAGGAGACAGTTTTGTCTGAAAGACAGCATGATCTGGGAGATGGAAAAGCCTGGGACTCAATCCCAGTTTTGCAGGCAGTTGGATAGTTGGTTTTGCACAGTCCATAGAGTGTTGTGCAAACCACTGTTTGTGTAAGATTAAATCAAAGCAGTTCCTGGATGAGAGGAACAAAATTGCTTATTTTTTTTCTCCTTTTGCATCTTTCAAGATTTTAGAAGGGGAAAAAAAATTAGACTTTTTCTACTATTTCATGTTAGAGGCTTTTATTTCTGAGTAAGTTTCAAAAGACAGTAACAAAACACTTCAACAACAATGCCTTATGGTTATAGCAGTGGAAGGTGTGCCATGTCATAAGAAACTGGGGCTGTATTGAACAAGTATGTGGGATGGGAAGGACATTTTTTAGCAATAAGTCATTATACTTAAACCAAAAGAGACCAAACCAAATCAAGTAGCATTTAAACTGAGTGGAATAATATTTAATGCAATATCCATTTCACAGAGTTGTTTATTTTCTAGCATGTGGACACCAGGAATGCAGCCAGTGTGAGAGCAGAGTTCAACCTTGCTTGTTTGTCTTGTTCCTCATGGAGCTGTGAAACTTCCAGAGTATCTTACAAGACACACATTAGAAAATTAATTTGGTGTGAAGAGCCTTCACTTTAAATAAGTTGGTTTAAACAGTTGTTGAGCTTACCCAGCCTCAAGTGTAATGAACCTTATGTGTTTCAAGACAAAACAGAAGATCAAAAAACAGTGGTATGAAAGAAAATCGATGAAAGTAAACCCATGAAAAAGTGGTTTTCCAAAGGGGGCCTGAGGAGAGAAGCCTGAGGGGGTTTGCAGGCAGGAGCAGCAACTTTTGTATCTTTTGTACCATCCCTGGCTGTGGAGAGAGCAAAGAGGTGTTAGCTGTAGAAGTCACCAGGAATAAAAAACATTACAGGAGGAGAAGAGTTGAGGAGCTGTAGAGGTCACTCTTGTGGAGTTTCAGCAAAGGAACAGATATGGGAGTGATGTAACCTGAATATAGGTGAAGGGTAAAACATGGGCAGTCTTAATTGGATGATGGTGAGGAAGCAGAGCTGGAGATGTAATGTCAGCCCAGGAAATGAGGAGTGGTTGATAATGGTTGTTTCATAACTATGTTTCAGGTGAAAGATACTGGGATTGGCGTTTTGGGCTTGTCTAAAGGAGGTGATCTGGCCCTTTCCATGGCCACATTTCTACCTGGAATCAAAGCAGCTGTCAGCATATCTGGAAGTTGTTTTAATTCTTTCATTCCCCTGAGGGGGGATGGCTTCACTCTTCCTCCCCACCCCTATGATTTAGGGAGGATGAAGACCAGTGACGAATCTGGCCTAGTAGATTTTTCAGATGTCCTGGATGATCACAGGGACCCAGCGACTTGGGATTGTCGCATTCCCATGGAGAGGTCCTTGGCAAAGTTCCTCCTCTTGTCCGGACTGGATGACACAAACTGGAAAAGTGCCCTCTATTGCCGGGATGCTGTTCAACGCCTTCAGCAGCATGGACGGGAAGTGGAGTTCTGCTCCTATTCTGGAGCAGGACACCTCTTGGAGCCACCATACTTACCTCTGTGCCAGGCTTCGATCCACAAAGTGCTTGGGGTATTTGTGCACTGGGGAGGGCAATGGAGGGAGCATGCCAAAGCCCAAGAAGATGCGTGGCACAGGATACAGGCCTTTTTCTGGCGACACTTGATGGACTCAGACATCCCTAAGAGCAAGCTGTAGTGGAAGCTGTCAAAAATGCTAACCAGGGTTGGTATTTCAGCTCTCACTGGAGCTTGGAAACTCATTGAAAGTTTCCTGCCCTGCCTTCTTATAAACCCCACTGTTACACAGTTGTTTATTTCCATTTCCCAACTAATTTTCCATTTTTCTGTTGAATTTTAGTTGTCTTCTGGCCTCAGCTGCAGTGTAGATTGGCACCATCTGATCTGCCTGTGCGCTGGAGTCATCTGGGGAGAACCCAGCATCCCATCATGTGGATTACATTAGTACTGAGCTATCTTTGCCCTCAATCTCAAACCATCTCCTTTGATAGCAGGGAATACTCTCGTAGGAGGAGTTTCCTATTGACTTGTTTAGTCTTGCACCTTTAACTGATCTAGATGTAAACAGCGATTTCTTGAGACAGCACATCAGTACACTCACCTGCCCTCTTGGTACATAATTTTGTCACATTTCTTATTAAAAGGGTTGCGGCAATTCTGATCTCATCTGAGTAAAAAGGCACTATTCTGACTTATTCTGAGGTGCAGCAGTCACATTTTTTTTTCTAGTACCTCAAAAAACCAGAAGTGAATCTTACCCAGGTTATACTGGTTGTTATCTCCTGCCGGCTCCGGATAAGTCACATATCAGGGTAAAGTTTCCAGTGCACTCACTGCTCAATAAATAGGCTGTGTATGTGTGTATGCACAGTTTTCTTGAAATTATCTGAATGAAGCCTTCCATCATCTTTATTCCTATAAGTGCACAGGCAGCAATCCTGCTGCTGCATCACTTGGCTGAAGAGTTCATATACGGAAATCCTTGCCTCCTATTGGTAAGAGGAGTGGGGGAGTTTGCTCTAGGGGTCTGCACGGTGCTCAAAATGGGGGTGATATAGAGCTGCTAAGTACCTGCTTTTGAATGTTGAATGTTGAAAGTTAGTTTTTCCCCCTTTTGGAGAGGAAGAATAAAGCTGCTGCCGCCGCTGCCGCTGAATTCCCAGGAGCCCTGTGGAGTGGGTTGTCTCTGTGGGCAGTGACAGCTGGGAAACGCCACTCCTCAGAGAGGACTGACCTTGTTCTGATGTGTGGATGTGTGTTATCTCACCCTTCAACAAGCTCCAAACCTGCCGAGGACAACTGTGATCTCCCTTGTGTCTTTGTGGGATAGTGGCATACAGCAGTTCACTGACTTTTTCTGGATATCAAATGGCATCAGCTGAGTAGATTTTTCTTCCTGGAGCAGTCAAGGCTCCTATTCTGACTGTGGAAGCCAGCAGGAGCTGGGGGTCTCTGCCTTTGCTGACGCAGCACAATCTTGCCTTTTAGAGAGCAGTAGTTCCTGATTTCCAATTCCTGCTGAGATGTGAGCCCTGCAGGAGTTTTTGTGCTTCAAGGAGCAAAGGCTATTCAAAATGAGCCTCAAAGGGCTGTAGACTCTCACCTGCAATATATTCAATATTTTGTGTGTGCAGAGTGTGCCCCTTCATTTACTTGCAGTTTTCCCACTACAGCCCTTCCTAAAATGGTAGGTGGTACCAGTTAGCTCAAGGTGTGAGCAGTTGGAGTGGGCAGGTCTCACTTCTGCTCACCTGTACTGGTTATCCATCAAGTTTCCTGCTATTACCTTTTCATTTCTGTTTTTCCCCTGTGTATTTTATGTCCTGGATGGACCGTGGTTCTTCCAGATGTTTAGTGAGTGGGCAGGGCCTGTCAGAAGAGCAATGTGATGCAACAACTGAAGTCAAACACATTTAAGCAGTTCAGTCTGATTAAGGGACATTTTCTTGCCCTTCATTTTTCTATTTTATAGAAGCAGTCAAAAAAACTTGGGTTGTCCATCCACATTTGCATCAGACTCAGAGCACAAAGCTATGGTACGAGTAATTTTGTTCTTTTGTTTTTACCAAACACAGTGAGGCAAACTTTCTCAGCCTTCAATGGGCAGTTACAGATCTCTACTTTGAGTTACAAAATTGCGAGCTTCTGAGACAGTACATTTTATTCATCTATAGGAAACTACCATTCAAAGGAAAAATACTCTCCATCAGTAATTCACAATGTGGTCAGTGATGCTTCCATGCAGTCTGTTGTCACATTCAGCAGTCAGGTTCAAGGAAAACCGTGTTGAAATTAGAGGATGAAGGGAGCTGACTGGTGGCTCCACTGATGACAAGAGCACATAGGACCTCTTTGTTTTCTTGCTCTGGAATGAAAGCTTTGCTACGCGATGAAAAGCCCTTTATTTTTCACTTGGATGGAAGCTGGCAAGAGAGACTGAAAAGAGCTGATTTAGCTGAGCAGTTCTGTGCCACATGCAAACAAGAAAATATACCAGCCAACCCTGTTGCAGTGGGAATTCTTTTTAAATCAGCTGGCCTTTTTCAATTAAACTCAAGTTTGAAACTTATCTTCAGGAAACAGAAACTGGAAACTGAAGGGAGAGTAATACCAAATAATTGCAAAATAATACAAAAAAATTGGCCTAACTTCAATAAAATGCTTATCCCTGTTCTTGAGCTTGTTCTTCAGTGTTTTGCTGAAGACTGTGACTACTAAACATTTCTTCTGCTGAAGAGGTGATTTAGACAAATGGGGCTAAGATCACATTTATTTCCAAGTTAGTGGCAAAAATTCTACTAATTGCAGCCTGCAGAGTCAGGGTGCTTTGTGTAATTTCTCCAGGCTTACAGAGTACAAACAACATTATTCAAGAACAATGTGAAAGTTATTTAATTAAAGATAATTGATCTTTAGCTGCGAAAGAGAGCCTATGCCAAGCACAACTGATAAAACCAATAAAAATTGGATGGGTAAAGCTGTTCTTGTAATCTTCTTGTAGTTGGAAAGTGCTTCAGATATAATAGAGCATCAAAGGACCAGCCTGAGCTGAAAGATCTCAGCTTCATCCTTACATCAGTCCTCCCTTGGTTTAGCGCTTTGCACTGTGTATCTATTAGGAGAATGAGAAAAGCTCATGACAAGTCTCTTAAGAAAGAGAGAAGCAATCTCCCCACACGTAAACTGCTATGAACAAATTTATTAGAAGGGAACAGTACATCTTGCAGTGCTCTGTTGGGGCAGAATGATTTCCCTAGTTAATTTGGAACTGGGCAACAATAGAGATTGCTGATTTGCCAGTGCATTCTTAAAATTTTCCTTCTTCTGTGAAGGAAAGGAAAGGAAGGGAAAAGGTTCAAGCTCCAGGGACTCCAAAAGTTTGGAAACATTTGGGCACTGCATGGAGCAGTGTCCTCTGTACTTGTCAAGGCTTCTCAAAAAAATTTTATGGAGTTCTTTCCCCATGCTTTGCCATACATGTTAGGCTGTGTATAGCTCAGGAAGAAAGAACTTCTTGATGTTCTTTACGGAAGACCTAAAGCTACCAGGTCTAATCAGGTATTTAATTGAACACAAGCTAAAGCTGATCCAGAAACATTTTGATACACACACAGTATAACTTGGAGGAAACTCCACAGTGAAGGTTGTCAAAATGCCTTTATTAGACAAAAGTGAATCAGAGGTACAGAAGAGGTGAAACCTCATTGAGGAAATAGCTTTACATCGAGCACTGTGCCTCTGCAGAAGCAGTGGGTGTTTGAGGCTTCAGTGGAATTTTGTCAGGGACTGTGCTCAACAAGGAGATTTCAGTGCAAAGGTGCTCCTGTAACACCAGTAGCTTCTTACCCAGGAAAAGTGGTGTCTTTGGATGGCTTCCACGAGCAAGGCTGCTTCATGGCCAAAGGATGGAAGGAATGCAATAAAGGGTGAGAATATCCATTGTGTGCTATCATTTAAAAGTGACCTTTCTTCATTCTCTGTTTCTGTTTCCCGTGTGTATTTGGAAGTCTAAAGGTGATGGGGACTTTTTTTCTTTTTTAAATTTGAAACTTAATCAGTTCACTAGTGCATTACCAGATCATTAGTTACCAATTTGTGGGGTAAGATCAACATTTAATGACAGAATAAAAATAGTAAAAAATTCTTCTATGCTAGTGTTTTGTTAACAAATGTATAATTTTACCATTTCAGAAAAAATCACTTCTGCGATTTTTAGTGCTCCATACAAGTTATTCCGAAATGGAATCTGAGCCAAATGTGGTATTAAGTACAGAGAAACTAATACTTTCTTCGAAGTTTGTCTAAAAGGAATAATAATGTTTCTGGTGAGCTAATGCTCCTTGCAGCATTTACTGCAAAATATCTTTACCATTTGTCATTGTCCAGGACAAAAAATAGAAATGCTAAAACTCACTGTTTTACAGAGTCTTAAAAAATTGTCCATGCAAAATTTACATTAAACATTAAAGTGCCTGGACCCTGATTCTAGGTAGCACTTAGAGAAAAATAATTAGAGGAGTTACACTCTATTAATTTAGGCTTGTATCTTGACAGTGACTTTTAATCTCTTGCATTTAGAATGTAAATTTATGTCTGCATTAAAGTCACTTGAAAGATGTGGTTTTATGCTCCAGTTTAACTGTTCTAAGAACGCCTTGCTGCCCAAAGAGACAGTCATGTTATTTTCCTGTTTGTGATCTGAGAGCTAATCCTGGGGAAAACAAAACCAACCCCAGAAAAGAAGATTAAAATGTTCAGCTGGATGAGAGAAGGAAGTAGCAGGAACATGCACGGGGTTCTCAGGAGAAGCAGGGATGGTGAGTGGCACTGTGCCTTGCACAGTCAGTGTGACCTTATGCCAAAACAAGATAATTAAGTAACTCTAGCAGAGTTTTCAGTTAGGTTTTTAATAACTAGTTCCACTGATTCTAAGTGATGATCTGTTTCTGTTCACAGTGAAGTGAATGCTTGGTGGCTCGTTGTGTGCTGCCCCTGTTTACAACAGGATCCAGTCCTGGAAGAGTCAGGTATTCAGTAGTGGAGAGAAAATTGTGAAATATGCATATCAGGTAGAAGAGAACCTGGGTAGATGGTTTGAGGGAAATGTCCCGCATAGGAAAGGAGTATGTGTCTATCTCTGCCTTCAATTAGAAGAGAAAGTTCAAATACACTGCCATTACTTTAATATGCTATGAATTCAGTTTTGAATCAATATGCCTGTGCCATTTGCAGGAGTCCATCCCTGGGTAATGTCACTCTGATGTTCCCAAACATCAAGCACTAACTCAAAATGGATTAATTTTTCTACCCTAGGCAGTGGCTGCACAGTGCTTTGGCTCCAGCCATTCTCCCATCTTTGGACCATTTTGGATCAGAGATACTTGTCTCGATGCAGGAAACCGACTTTGATACCTGACAACATCACTACTGTTATAATGGAAGGGGAAGAGGTCAGTGTCTGTAGTTTTTGGTAGAAATAGCACATCTAATTGTTGGAACAGCCCAGCACTTACTGCTTTCCTGGCAGTTTTCACACAACTCCCTGGAAAGCTGAGACCTCCGAGGCTCCATTTAGATCATCGATAGGCAGGTGTAACTCGGCACTTTCATGCCTCCTAGGAATCTTGTTGTTCCTATGGCCATCTCTACCCACATCTAAAGATGTAATGTCTGCTTTCTCTTTTTTTTCTTGACATTTTGCAGAGTCTTGCTCCTGTCCCACTGGCCATGAGCCAGGCCATTCCAATTCCAGGGTGCCCTGACCCTTTGCATGATCTGCTGGTGGAGAGGGAGCACTCTCAGCAATATGTAAGGCCAAAGCCAGAAGGCCGTATGATAACACCAGCAATGAGGAACTCGCAATGAGGAACTCTAATGCTTTGACAGGTGAAGACCATATGATAATATGTTGTCTTGTTGAGAAATGACCTCAAACTGGTCTTGCTTCTGGCAAACTACCTTTGGGTCAGTCAGAAGAACAACTTTACAGTGGTAGATGGGGTACAATGAAACATCTCTGTCAGACTAAGACCTGTAAAACTACAGGGGATACTCTGCTACTGGCACTGTGAATGAGACGTGTTGCAGTGTATTTATAGTGGCTAATGATTGTATTCAGCATGTTTTGTATGTGATGAAGAACACTGGAAAGGTGCACCACGTGTGTCATCTCAGTAACGTTAGTGACATTAGGAGAGTGCTGTATCATTCAGATGGGTCATTCAGACTGGGCGAATGGTTTACTTGAAGCATTTTTTGTTAGTTTAAGTTTTGGCCTAGTTCAGTCTTGTGGTTTTTTTAGAATGATAGCAAGGAAGCCTGTACGTGGCTCTTGTTTCCATGTTGTTCAGTTTGAGTTGAGTTTGCTGTCATCAAAAGGAATGCATGTGACACTGCTCTGGTTAGGCTTGGTTAAAAGCAACATCTGCAACGATCAGCTAGTTTGACCACGTCAGTGTGTAAAGGAGCTGGTAGGTCACAGAACAGCCAGGACTGGGTACAGAGCCAAGGGCTGGCTCCATAGACCAACTGTTAGGACTGGGCAGGAGTAAAACACTGGGAAAAGCCATTAGCATCACTCTTCAGAACACAGGTGTCTTGTTCAAACCCAGCCTGCTCAACTTCCGATTTGGGGTGACAGAACTTGCAAAATGGAAGGCGTCTGTGATTTGGAGGTTACCTCCCTACGTGACATCCAAGAAGCAATTGGGACATAGTGATGTGTGTAAGTGGTGCAGTTTGGCTTGGAGTGGGATGAAAGGGCAAATCTTCCAATCTGATCTGAGACTTTGTGAGAATCTCCTACGTGGATTAGGCTGATGCTGCATTGATAAATACATGCACTGACTAAGCAGCATTTGTTTACAAATTTGGGATGCTGAGCCTAAAATTTTGAGCATTAACCAGTGGCTTAGAAGCCACACCATGACACTGTGTGGAATTTGAGAATGACTGTACAAGCTGTACAATCAAAAAGTGCAGGAGAATGTGACTGTATAAAAGGTAAATTCTCATCTGTTCCTAAGGTGGAAACAGTCATATATTGTCCATCAATTATGTCAGGGATTTAATCTATGTGTCTTTCTTCTTTCCAGTGTAACATAGGCGGTGGTGATATTCTTGGAGGCAGGAATTTTTAGATGAGGTATGTACAAAATGAATAATCTTTGTCAGGTTTGTGCATCAGAATGTATTAGAAGCTGTTGAACCGTGCAGAGATGATGTAGCATTCAAAAGTCAGAAGTGGGCCCTGGGCCTTTCCGTGCAGCACCGTAGCTCTGCAGCATTTAGGGCATTCCCCTAATGACAGGAGTAGCAATGCCCTAAAGGAGGAAAAATTAATTATTTTTTATGTGTTTCTCACTTGACAGAGACCTCATTGTTTCAAGTGGGCACCAACTCTCAATACACCCTCCCCTAAATCCCCAGGGCATGTGGCTCTGGGCTGCTGACAATGGATTGAAGAGAGAGCACGTTGCTTTAGCTTCGGGGATGTTCCAGTGGAGCGTGCACTGTCTGTGGGAAAGTGGAGCATGATGATGTTATTTTCCAGTGAAAGGTATGTTTGGAAGGCCCCTATTTGCTGATAAGGGCACTTTTTTCATCCTGCAAGAAAAGTTTTTAAATGCTGATATGTATGGGGGGATTCTTCTCTCAATTGCACTGTTTTTCTGAATAACTCTATGGTCTTGTTTCTTACAATATATGCAGATAAAATTTAAAAAAAATCTTTGTGGTGTATCTGTTAAACTGCTGCAAAATATCTGGCTGCAACTTTATGGTGAATATTCATGTTGCTGTTTGTAGTATGGGGTAGGTAGATGTTAACACTGTAAAGCCGTCTGAAGCCTTTCATTATTCTGACAGCTTTTGTAACCTTCCTGCTATTTTCTATAGATTCACCATCACATGCTACCCTTCCCTATAAGTTCAGGATCAAGGTTAAAATCCTACTTACAGGTCCATGCTTATAAAGAAACATACGAAACGGGCAGTGCTGGATTGTGTGTTGGTGATTGATTATTGTGACAGAGTTCAAGGCTTTAAATATGAAAGGTTTAGATTCCTCCTGAATACCTGATCATCTTTTATACAATAATTTGCAAACTAGAGGCATGGTGGCAGGTGAAGTCTCACAGCTGTTCTGGTCAGGAGGGTGGTTAGAGAGCTCTTTCATTCAGTTTAGGGGTTATCTTGAATCTACAGATAGGCAAAACAGTCAGTTCTTGAGACAGGGTTCAACTAATTAAGCCACTGACATCAGCCGAAACACTATGGAAGAAGAAAAAAGTTCAAACTGAAAAAGTGATACGCACTGAGTGTGCTCTATTCTGCTAGTGGGAAATGCACAGTGCAAGAACAACACGTAGTGGTCACAGTTTGCAACATGGGAAAACAGTAAACAACAGAGATACAATTTCTTCACAGTGAGAGTGGTTTAACACCAGAAGAGGTACCCAAAGAGATTGTGGAATCGCTGTGAATATTTTTGACTGAAAAAAAACCCACAGCGTGACCTAGCTTTGGAATTTAGTTCTGCTTTAATAGTATGTTTGGATGAGGATGTTTGGATGGTGGACCTTGAGGGCCCTTTCCAAATTTTGGAACCCTTGCTCTGAAGCAATGAGAGATTTCTAACAGCTGGATGAAACCCTGCCTCAGTCCAGTTTTAGTCAGCTTGTACTGGAACAGTGCAAAAAAGGTGATATTTGAGAAAACTGGATGTGAGGCTGACTTCTGACTGATGCCTCATTTTATGTACTAGCTTAATTCTGCCCTTCTCATCAGACTACATGCTACAGTCCAAGTCTGTGTGACTCCCATTCCTTTATAAAAAACAGAATGACAAAGGGCAAAAGAGTATCCTGCAGAAGAGTGTGTGGATTTGATTTGTCAGGAGCATCCCCATAGAAAAAGGAAAGTCGTTACTTCAAACATGCCTGGATTTTCTCAGGGACAGAGTTTTTGTCTTTTAAATCAAAACTCACCACAAATGTAATTTTGTTAAAATGTGACCATAAAATCATGGGTTATGATTGTCATGATAGTGTTCCTGTCACAGCTCCTGTAAGACTTCTTATCCTTCTCAATCTCAGTTATTTCAGAGGTTTGCCCAGAGTTTTTATGATCAGTAAAAGGTCAATGCTTCAGCCTGTAGTCACTGATTTATTGCATCTTACATTCTTGCAATTTATTTCCAATACTTCTTATCATCAACATTTTACCATCATCCTTTAGTTCTGTGGAAGAGAATATTGTGCAGCTCAAACGTAGTGGCTTTCTAGAAGTGATCCATTACAAGCCCTGTTGCCTGCTACTGTCTCACAAGTGGTGCTTTCACTATTTTCTACTTTATGATGGGAAAATATGTAGAAATATTTTACTCCAGTCCAGTACATGCAGTGGAATATGCAGATGGCAAAAAGTGTCCTTAAAAAAGCCATTAAACTAAAAGTTGGGGCTCTCCATGAGGATTATGAAGCTGAGACTCGTGCATCTGCTGTGCTTGATTAAGTTCTTCCCAGACTAGTCTTATCAGCAGGTTGTTGATTATTGGTACATGGATGCTTATGGTGGGTTCAGAAGAAAGTCTTGATTTTTATTCCACATTAGACCAATAAGTTTTGAAATCTTGTTTTTTGGTTTTTTTTATGAGATGAAAAGTTTCTTCTATCAACCCTTACCTTACACATCATATAATGTGGAGTTAAGTCTTTTGGCAATTTAGCTTCCTTAGGATATATGGCTTATGCTGTGTCCTTTATGTGTTTCCCTTGATTCATCTGGGTTATTATGCCCAGAAGAAGGGGAAGGAAGACCAGAGATAAACATTGCCTTTTTTCTTTTTTTTGGTTGTCTCTGGCTACTAAGTGCATAGCATAAAAACCACTGTCCACTAGCAAAAGAACTGCTTGGAAAAGGTCAAACCTATTTATCTTCTGAGGCCTAAGAGAAAGCTTTGATTCTGGAAGGTGCTGGTGCCTAGGAGTTCTGAAACAGAGAGATTTTAGTTGTACTCAGGCCAGAGCTGTCTTCTCTCTGCACCTCGTTTTCTGCTTGTTCCATTTGCTTTCTGTGTATTTTCATGATTAGCCATGTAACAGACATCCCACACAGGATGGTTGTGGCAGGTAATTCCACTCTACGTTGAATTCACAAATTTAAGACATATAGCTTGAATTTTTAAGAACGTGGAGGGGCTGTTTGCTCCCTGTCCTTTGCATGTGCAAGTTCTCCCTTCCTCTGGGTTGAGAGGAGAGGAGAATTTCTTGAGAGAGTAATTTATTATCCTTCTTCATTCCTTTCAGTTCTCCGCATAAGGCTATTTGGCTTTCCAGTGCTTCTGCTTTACTTTCCCTCTCCCTGCAGAGGAGCATAATTTTGCATTATCAATGAACATCAGTCCAGACCTCAAAGGAATGCAATTTCCTGGGCTCAGGAAGGAATCCAGAGTTTAGTCTCATAAATCCTATGTATGCTGTGCGGCTGTTGTGACTCTCAGCCAAGTTTGGCAACAGGGTCATTTCATCTAGCACTCACATAGTAAAACACATTTCTTTTCTGACCTCTTAGCCAGCTGTTTAGGCTAAATTATTGTACAAACAGTCATGAGTTGACTAATGCCAGTGCATGTCTCAGCTGCTTTCCTGTTACTCTGTCTGGTAATGGTGCAAAAGTTCTCCTTATAACGTGGTGTTCCTGGAAGACAGAGCCCACCTCTACATATTAAAAATAGGTAGATTTTTCTATCACTGCATCGCAGATCGCAGAATCGAGATGATTCTATCTGGAAAGTGACTTAGTATAAGAAATGTGGTTCTTCTGGGAGCAGATTTGTGTCTGTGGCCTGCAAGGATGGTTCCTCATTGCTGTGGTCTCCAGTTCTCCAGTACAAGGTTCAATGTGGAGACAATCAGGAGTGCTTTTACTTCTGTGAGATTTTTCCTCACGTGTTTTAGGTTTTCATTAAAGAAATGTAAAAACTGAAAGCATGTTTAAGCATGTTTTCAATCCTTTCATGCCTCTGAAAGTTAGGTCATGTGTCTCTAGACTTTTCAGCACGAAAAGGAAAAAAATAAAAAGAAAAGCTCTGGTTTCTTAAAAACCATTCATCATCCAAAAAATGTTTCACTGAAACAAGAGAAACTTTGATGAGCTTCAATCTCATGACATTGTTTGCTTGGCTGGCAATTCTGCAGCAGCCTCAGCACTGACCTCCTGCAGGCACAGGACGTACCCACCTCCAGGGAAGAGCCAGAAACCAAACCACCAGCTCTTCTGCTATTGCCCCCCGGGCCCCTACAGGCTGAGCTTTGTCCTTGGTCCTTTGTCCTTGCTCCTCTCCTCATGTTTTAGCCTGTTCCACTCTGTTAGGTTTTCTGAATTCTGCTTTTCTTTCTTTCCTCACGTCTCTCATAAGAAGAATGCCAGCTTTATTTTGAGCTCTCATTATTGACTAAGTCCATGAAATGAGTTCTGTATCTCTTCTTATAGTAGAGATGATCGGGTTATTGTGATGAAATAGGTTGAAAGGAATGGTATTATCAGGTCTTGGGCTCTAGTCCAATTAACAGGCTCTCAAACCAGAACATACTTCAGTTAACACTGGTGTGGACATGCATCTTTGTGAGTCCACTGGCTGTTTGGAGTGCTGCTGCAACCTCAATCCATTCTGGGAGCAGACTGAGAAGGAAGAGTCTGGTGTATGACAGTGAAATTGCCTTCAGCTGACCTTTTGTGCTAGAACACACTTCATCCAAACCCAGCAGAAAAATTGAATACTTTCTTGGCTTTGGAAGGAGGTGGCTGTAAAAGAGACAGTAATGAAAGATACGGGGACAGACAAAGATCAGAAGCAGCATATTTATACTTATATATATAGGAGTATATGAGCTCCAGGTATGTGCTGCTGAAAGGAATATTTATTCCTTAGATAGTCATCAAGGTCTGCTTTTAGCTCCAGCAGACTTGAAATTAAGTCTGGTTGATGCTGTGTATTTCATTATATCAGTTGGCGCTTGCTGGAAAGGAAGGGAAAAGAATGAACTCTGTTCTCTCACTTGGATACAGCATATTAAAGATAATGGGAGATGATTGAATTCTTCTACCATTTGCTTAAATGGTATATTGTGTTTTTGCAAAGGAAGTGTAGCAGTTAGTCATGAGAACTGGAATTCACTTCCAACTCTGAAAAGGGGCTCGGAAAGTGGCTCTCCTGAGTAAAAAGCATTTACAATTGCTGAAAAAAATAGCATATGCATCTTTTCTGAGCCTTTTCAGCAGGCTCAGGTACCCTAGTTGGCTCTCACAGGGGTTTAGACTTTTGCCATTGACTCCTGGATCTCAGGCGTCTCCGCTGTGCAAGCCACAGCCCCCCTCCTCAGATGAGGCAGAAGAAACTTGAGACACCTTCCTTGTCCTGTGAAGGAACAAACGCTGATGTTGAGGAAGGTCTGTGCCTGTCATCGCAGACTCACTGAAGGACTTGTGACTTCACACTCTTTTCTTTGTTTTTTTTTCTTGACCTAACTTTGCAAATGGATTAGCTATAAATCTGCCCAGAGCTTTGCGCTGCCACAGCAGTAATACTTGTTATTACGATTTGTTGAGATTCACTGTTAAGTTTTACAGAGATGATTCAGCTGCTGTGTATTTCCCTGAATATTGCAGTATTGTGAGAAAGTATAAAGTTCCCACTGTCACAAGATTTGAGTTTCCATTTACACAATCAATGCAATGCAATTAGCCTCCTCAAAAACAGGGAACAGGCAAACATAATCTTCAGTTGCTAGCTTGGAGCCCTCATTCTGCTATGTCTGAAGAAAATACAGTATGTCCTGGAAACTCTAATCGGAGTCTTAAGCGCAGGATGCTTTGGTTTACTTTGGCATGCAAGGATTAGAGAGAATATACTTGAATTATTTGGGTGTATAATGGTGGTTGAGGCTTTAGTAGTGAAGCAGGAGCGATGATTTGTCTGCAGTCACATGTGTTGAAGGAACCTTTTAGCTATGCATCCCTACAGCAGGCTCTCCCAAACGTGTGTCTGCGTTCAGAGCAGTTGCCTTGTTATCTCAGAGCCCTCAAGCCTGCTTCTGCCTGCTATCTCCCTGTTCCTTCCCTGCACATACGTTTCAGATTGTCAGCATTTCAAGGCTTGATTCTATGTCTTCACTTCTGAAGTCTCCTGAGAGTGAAGGCTGATGGAAGCATATATAGTTGAGGCATAAGGATGGAACTAGTGGAGGGGCTCCCAGCTTGCTTTTCAGTGTGATTGCAACCATACTAAGCTTTTTCCAGGTATTCCAAAATGCTATGTAAACAGTCAATGCAGCTGAAGTCTGTTTTGTCTCAAGAGAAGAGCATAGCCACTTTGACATACAGCTGTTTTATTTAATTTGACCAGATGGAACAAATGCATTCAGATTCAGAATACAGTGAATTGTAGCATAGGTTCTTTTTCGAGCAAGAAAAATTCTGCCATAAATATACAAGCTTTGCACTTGGAAGATTGAGAGGAAATTTTATCATCAATGTGCAAAACTGTATAATGATTTATAATCATTCTCAATCCCAGCTGCAAAGAGTACGTCTTTTTTCATTGTATACTGTCATATTCAAATGCTGTTAAGTGTGTGTTTTGATTTCCAGTATGGATGATCCTCTTGGCAGCAGGAGGACATTCTGGAACCTTTATTACAAAACCCTACTCCTTCAAACTATGGGTTTCAACCCCCTGCAGGGCTGCCTCTGTTCCCTGCCCCTGCCTGTCCACGGACAGCACAATGACAATGACACTGAAGGGTGCAGCCCGTGAGTCACAGCTCAGAATGCCAAGGAGAGAAAATATGGGTCTGAATATAAAAGAAGGCTCAGCTGCTCGAGTGCAGTCATTGTGCCTGCATGGCATGGAGACATGGACACCCTCTCCCCAGCCTCGGGGAAAAATTGCTGCCACTGTAGCAAAGTAAAATTCACAGGTCAGAAGATGGCAGCATAATCTCACTAGTCAGGGGTGACAAAACTCGAGGGGTCAGGTCATTAATCTTCCTCAACTCAAGCTCTATTTTAAACAGTAACAAAGTTCTGTGAAACGATTATGTTTGTAGGTGAAAATCCTGTGGCATCACTTTTCAAGCTAAGCTATTTAATTTAATTTCAGGTACGCTGTGATAGGATTGAACTAAATTGCTTACCTGGTGTTCAATACTGAACAAAAAAGATGACACCAGCGTGTTATCTGACTAATCAATAAAAGAAAGCAACATTTATGGAACATTGACTTTGCAAAACCAATGCAACTGAAAGTCATGTTATTATATTTTCTCTGCCTTTTTGCTCTTGAGACCAAGGTACTCTCAGAACACGCATTTCTTAGTGAACATTGATTTTTTTATAGTAGTGCTGAGTAAATATATTCTCTGTGAAGAGCTTATTTAATGTATTATTCTCTTTCTGTTTGAGGGATATGTGAGTAATCTGTACTCAGTTTTCATCTGCCTGTTTTCCTGCCTGTCTCTGTCTCTCTCATTCAAAGAAATCCCCCCATTCTTACCATTCTTCATGAGCTGTACCTTTCCAATGTGCAGTACGTCATTTGGAAGAAAAGAAGTGTGCTGGGGAGAGATGATTCACCACATCACTCACCATGTTATATAATGCAGAGCGATAACAGACACTGAGAACATTTCTAGCAGCAACATTCCCACTTGCAAATTTAAAGGCTTTCCTCAGGAATGGCCGTAAAAATAAATGGAGGTATCTGCATATATTTGGAAGGAAAACAAGCCATGAGAGCAAGGCAAAAAGCTGTCAACTTTCAAAATTAATTGCAGTTTTTTTGTGATACTACTGCGGAATTAAACCATAGATAGTTAAGTCCACCTTCCAGGTGCACTTTTTTGAGAAGTTCTGCCATTTGCTTGCATCTTCAAAGTGAATATGATGTTTTGGCACACGTGCAAACTGTGCTTATGGGTATTTACTTGTTGAACTTACAGATAGGTTTTCAGAGTAATGTTTTGGAAACATTAGACTTTTGAACATATGCTGAAATCCCAGACGGTTATTGGCTTTGGTTCTGTACCTATGCAGATTATATGTTCTATTCTAGAGTTTACTCTCACCAGTCAATATAGCTGCATCTGAGCATCCCTAAGCTAAATTTAATAAAGCAAAATAAAAATCGGAAATTTGTACACTGCCCTTTCTATTAGCATGTCGTTTCCGGGCTAAGGAATTGGCCACATGGTGTCACTGTCTCTTAAGGCAGCAAGACCTCTAGCGATTAAGCAATTCCAAGTTTTCAAAGTATCCCACCATGTGGTATTATCTAAGGAGATGCTTCAGCAAAAATGGCAAGATCATGGAAGCTTTGCTGTAGGAATATTTTAGGAAGATATTTTGCACAAAGCATCTGTTTCCCAGCTTCTTGTACCTTCCTGGTACCATCCTTCTCAGATGTATGCATTTGGGAAAATGCTTATATGGAAAGCTTTATCTTAAATTGTTGCAAGTCAGAGATAGAAAAATTCAGTGGTTCTGGATTTATCCTACACTTTAGTCACAGTCCTGCTCTTCTCCTCCTGTCTTTGTGTATCTGAGTGCACAACATCCTTTGGCTTTGCTGAGTAGAGGAAACTTGGCCTTATGTAGCTCAGAGCAATATAAACTCCAGCTCTGGGGCCCACAAAATGCCATTTAATCCCTGCTAGTCCTGAAGAATGCTTTTCACAACACACCTGCTCCACAGATGTGCCAAAAGCTGATGTATTGGCTGTTTAAGGAGTTTCATAATGTATAGCTATAGCAACACTGAGAGAAACAGTTGTGTACAGATACAGTATGAGCCTGTGCCAAGAAGATGATCCCTGGCTCAGGGCATATCAGAAGATTGCAAAATAGGGTTGTATTTAGAGTTATCAGGTCTACAAAGCATGGCAACAACTTGGAAGTATGTTCAATGAGGTTTATTTAGGAACACTTGCTTGAATATGATTTTGGCCTATGATTCCTCCTTGTCCTGTCCTCCTCACCTTTGCTTCTGTAATTAATCTAACTGGAGGAATTCTCCATTGGCCTCCGTGCTGGTGGTGGCAGCCCTTTGTATGGGATCTTCTGCAGAGGGTAAAACATGATAGGGTTTATCCTGGGGGAAGAAAAGTCCAAAACAGAAAGTAGTGTTAAACAGTAATGCAGAAAAACAGGTGGGGGGCTGCTGTAGGAGAAGGTAGTAGATCAGGCACGTTGCCAAAACAATTTGTCCTTGTTCCACAAATCTTGGAAATTGCTGTCCTCATTTTCTAGACACAAAATATCTCTTGGTAGTGTGCAAGGGAGCTCTGTCATAACTGTAATTATCCTAATGGCTCTGCTGCCATGATGGTATATAAACAGGAAAGACTGAAACCCACTGACACAGATGAGATGCAAATGAAGGGCTGGTGCCTCTGCTACAAGAACACGAATAAGAAATGGAAACTGGCTGAGGAAATCCCTTGAGATTTGTCTCCAGGAACTGCCTTCAAAATGTTTGCTCAGGGAAGAAAGGTGTAAAGAAGGGGGAGGGTGTGTTTCCTCCCCTTGTGGTTTTATGAACCCCAGGCCCTGGAACCAGGGCTCCTTCTGAGAGAGCTTTTATATGTTGTCCTGTGCAATGAAATTTTTGGGAAGCTCTGTTGCTCCGGATCTGTTGGAAGAGGTACACTATATAGCAGTGCCAAGGGCGTTTCATTTCTAACAATATTAGACTACAGAGCAAGTCTCCTTGAAATAATGAGAACAGCTTGTCTCTCCATGTGAACCTTTTTTATAAAGCACATAGACCACCACTGCCTATGCATATTAGTCAACTACAGGCTCCTAGTATATGTTTGAGATGTAAAGAAAAACTTGATGCATTGTAGAAAAAGATATAAAACTAAAGCCAGTTATGGTTATTTAATGTGACCTACACAATGCATGCATTTTTCTCAGTAATTCCTGAATCAAGTTCCTCATGTGTGATTGAGCTACACGTAAAAGACAATCATCCAGTCTTGATTTAAATTTAGCTATCATGTAGGAGGGAAATGTGGTGTGGAGGCTGAGAAAAGTCAGGGGTCACAATGTGAAGGGAAGGTGTAGGAGGGAAAAAACATAGTTCAGCCATAACACAGGTTTCAATGATCAGAAATGGAGTTTATTGTCATTTATGGCACTTTGGCATTGCGGAAAGTCTATAGAAAAATGAACCCCATTTTGCTAAAAGAGATAAAAGTTCCCTGATAAGCTGTAGACCTTGCTCAGAAAAAACCCTGCAATCTAAATAAATTACATGAACACCACCACAAATCAGGAAACAGAAGTTTAAGCACAGGAGTTCAACAATAATTAAGCTTATGAATAAAATGTGGTGTGTTTGGTCTTTGTGGGGAGCAGAGAGGGGAGAGTGAGCTAATGTTTTGTGCATATTTCTTTGTCTGTTGTTTGGTTGTGCTCCAGTTCATCAAAAACTTGTGCACCTGAGGTCACTTTAACTGTGAATTATCCTGTTAATACTGGTTAGGCTATTCCTGAGAGGAACATGTGCGAGCGTCTGAGAGGATCAAAGCTTTTTGACTTTTTAAATGCATGAGATAACTACTAAATGCAGAAAAGCTGGTATTGTCTAACCACAAAACCTACTAATCAGTTACCAGTACCTGCAGATCAGGAAGATACCTCCGTATCTTCTCAGCACATCTTTATCCAACAGCAAACAGACAACTTTGAACTTCCAGAATATTACTGTAGGTTGTTTTCTGACTGGCCGAATTTTGACTAGCTCCCCTCAGTAATCGGGTGGTGAGGGACAGGAAGTAGTAGTGTAAGAGATGAGGATTTTACTCATGCTTGGTGCTACACAGGTTGCAGTAAAAACCCTGAGGTGCTCTGTTGTCAGTATGTTTTGTGTTAGACATTGTTCTGACACAGACAGACCACATAATGGTGATGACTACATTTGTCAAAAGGAAGGAAGTGAAGCTCGAATGATCACAACCAGAACTAGAATTAAGAAATCAAATAGATGTTCCTGTCTCTAGAGGTTAAAATGGATTGGCATGGGTTCCTCTGTACAGTTCTTCTTTGAAGATGGTAGTTATAAAAGGAGTTGTTAATAGCTATTAAAATCTGTTCCCATTTAGGAAAGCATCACAGAGCTTTACAGTATCTTTTTTTTTCTTGTTTCTTCAATGGATACTATAATATATTCTGTTGAAGTTATTACTGTAGACTTACTAGTAAATGAGTATATTGAAGGAAAATTAAGCTGCCCTGCTCACTACTTTTTCAGGCTGTCCCTGCTGCCAAGTTAAACCATTAATTAACTTTCTGACTCCCAGGTTATTCCCCACAGAGTTGAAGGATGTTTTGCTGGGGACAAGTGAGCAGCATTTAGCTGCATCTGTAATAATGTAATACAACCATTCATTTAATTTGATTCAGACGCACATAAGGCTAGACAATGTCCTATGTGGAGCAAGTCTTCAAGTATGAATTCAGAGGGTGAGACACATTTCTGACCCATGCTATGGCTGCTGGACGTTTTGATGCTCTCTGGAGCACGTGTAAAAGGATGTCTTCCATGATACAGATACTTAGTGGGAAATACACTAAATTTCTCTGAATATCGACAGTGTCAGTATGCAATGTTTGGATTCATAAGTGGAAAGTGTCTAAAAGGGATGTTTTCAAATTATAATTGTTTGGAAGAAAAGCCAGTCATATTCTATAACAATAGAATCAAGAAGATTTTTCTTTGCATTCTAGTTCTTTTTGTCTTTGAGTTGTTCCAGTTTCCCAGATCTCAGGTGAACTGGCTGTTGCTACTTTCATTTCACACTACAGATTGTTCACTAACTTGCCTAAGACGTGCAGAGAATTTATGACAGAGATGAGGAGTATTCACAGGGAGCAGGGGGTGCATTAACATTTTAATTCTTATTTCCTCTCTCCTCTTTTCTTGTAAGCAAGAGCATGCAGCTGTTGCACAAGGCGTGCTGTGCTCCACATATCTGTGCATGTTGTCAGCTGTTTGTGTACCAAGTCTGAGGAGGAGGAAGAAATATGAGGTGTGTTAACAACAGTCAGGTACTTCCCATTCACAGTTTTAGCACACATGAGGAAATGATATCTGATAAATAGAGCTGATCATAAGTTTTCTGATGCAATACTTCTCCTTTTGAAAATGTTGATTGGATTCTCTATTGCTGGGTTGGCTGGTTCTCCAGCTTCATGGAAACCTGCTTGGAAAGTTGTCATGCTGTCGTAAACCTTGTGGACCCACCTGGCCTGTTCTACTGGTTGCCCACCATTCTGTGATGCCATGACACTGCTGGCTTCTCCCAGTTACCAGGGGCTGCCCCCAGGCTGGACAGCAGTTGAATCAGCTGCCCATTAGATGTCCTTCAGCTGTTGGCCAATTCCTTTGCTTCCAGCTTCCAAGATCTTTGAAGCTCCTAGCCTGCCCAGGTGACTGCCTAGCCACCCACGTGGTAGCAAAACAGCTATGTAGGCTGGGTCCTGGCATCTGAACTGATGCATCAGCCCAGAAATGTTTCAAAATCTTTCTTATATATTTGAGTAAGCCCTTTTTGGGAAGGGTGAGGGGAGGTGTGCCAACACAATTTCCTCTGCGGGATGAACATTCCAGTTCCCAGCACTGGTGCAGGCGAGTCACGGACATTTTGCCTTGTTGCGGTTCACAGCTTGCTTGCTTGTACTTGGCTGACAAATGCATTCACTATGTGTGTGAGTACACAGCAGGGAAGACCAACAATTAGTGGATTTTAATCATTCAAGGCAGGGGCTCTGCCAGTTTACAGTGTATCTGTTGTATGGGGAGAGATTGCAGACTACAAATTGCTCTTGTTGCAGAGGAGGCACCATGACTAGTTTGAGCTCCGCTGCTTTGGCAGGCTGTGGGTGAGGCTTGATTCCTGGAGGTATTTATGGGAGAGGTCACCATCTGAAATCTAGTCTTCCATCAGATCTCTACCCCTGGAAGCTAGAGTCTCTGAGTGAGTGCACTCACTCCTTCAGCTTGGACTCTCCCTGGCTAGGACCAGGAGACCTAATTTTGGACCTTTGGCACATCGATCTGGATCCTCTGGCGTAGGAGGCTTTGTAGGTAGCTTATTTTAATGTTCTGCTCTGAACAGACTCAATGCCTTATGGAAATTTTCTGGCTTCTTGGCCATATCATGTCTCACTTGCCACATAAACCATGAATGTTGGAGGCCTAAGGTTAGAAACACCCTAGTACCTTGAGATGCTGAAGGCTATAAATTTATGTTGGCTTTGATATGAGTTTCTATTCCAGGCTCTCAGGTTTCAAGAAGCATTGTACAAAAATATCAGGAGCTTTGGAAGTCCCAAGGCATTGTATGAATTGAGAGGTTAAAAAAGATCTATGCCTGTGAAAAATCAGTTTCCTACTAGAATGAAAGCATTTAAACTTGTAGTCAAGTTTTATGTATTATGTGCTGCTGAAACAGAATAATTGAAATAGACCTAATATGCATGCATAGAGATATTCAGAGATAGTATCAGGCTCCGTGCATGACTCTGCCTTGGCCCAGGTTAGAGTAGTTTTCCTGAGGCTGAGACTGAAGAGCATTTCAAGGCTCTCTGGTCATGCTTGTCTGCCTTCTACACTGGCTTAAGGGGAGCGGGTGACAGAAAGCTGATTTCATCCTGCTGGAATAAAGCTGAGAGTGCTCCTAGCAAGGCAAATCCCCAGTTACACTCTTAGGGAAACTTTCTGGCTTCTTTTTGTCACAAGAATGCTACAAATGGACTAGAAGAACAGACACATACCTAAACAAGATTGTTTTCTCATCAGAAGTATTTTCTATATGGATAAGTATGAATGCAGAAGGAGCTTTTGTATTAAACCCCCCCTGGCTCACTATAGAGCTCATAAGGTCTTCATGAAGTAGTCTTCTGCTCTCAAAAGTTGTGATCCACCAGAAGTGAGTCACAGGGTTCTTAATTGCTATATGTAAACTAGCAAGGCTCATAACTCATAATAGCTCCAATGTCTAAGTTAAACTCTGTTTATTCTGTTTTAAATTGTTCCCGTAGCTTGGCTGATGTCCTGAGATTTTATAGTTAAAAAAAAAAAAAAAAAGAAAAAAAAATACAATGATGAACATAAGTGAAGGAAGGGAAAAATTCAGTTTTCAATCTTGACAACCTTGGAGTAACCTTAGAAGAACCATACAAAGAGGCAGTGAAATATCTCACAATTTTCTAGTACTGGAGTCAATGAACTGTACTGACCACTCATAGGCATGTGCACGGAATTGTCTGATTCCACCACATTCCACTGTCTTTTCCACCTCTAGTACTCATCTCTTCTTGATGCTTTAGGCAGCTCTTACAGACAATGCTATTTTCCCATGGTCAGAATCCCACTACTGAACTTCAGGCAAGTTTGTATGTTCTAGTAAGCTGAGGTAATAGCTCCATGCCACTAAAGAAGGGCAGCCCTGGAAATTCATCAGAGAAAGGAAGAATCATTTTCTGTTCCTTCAACTGCTCAAATGAGCTCAGCACTTGGCCAGAAGAGTGCCAGAGCCAATACTGTGGGGTAGGGGAAGAACTCTCTGAGTTTGGGATTGGGATTGGGATTGGGATGGGAGCAAAACCTCCTGTTTCAGTGACAACTGGCTCTTGGATGAGTATTGCTGCCACATGAAACTTCACCTTCAGATATTTTTAAGACTTGACCCTTTTCAGATATTTACCAAGGATTCTGTGCCAATAATTCACTTCTTTGTGATCAGTATGCCTGTTACAAAGGCATACCTTATGGGTGTTTCCAGAGCTACTGGTGATATACTTTGAAGTATTCAGTTCACCCTGAATTGGCTGTTTCTGTATTCCTTTGCCCTGTCTGTATGCTGAGATGAGTGGTTTTCTTACATTTGCATTTCACTAAAATCTTCCAGATTACTTAAGCTAGGACATAGGTTAAGTTGCTAGCTTTATTTAAAAGGCCTGCCCATTAACTCTGCTAACCTACAGAATAACATGGTAAGGATACTCGCTACTGTCTTTAGCCTTGCAAATTTTGGAGGGCTCATTAGAGGATAAGTTACTGCCAGAAATTAATGAATTGAACCCGTAGTGACTTGCATATTATTTGAAATAAATCCTTGTATATCTTTTATCCCTTTCTGAGCCAACATCTAAGGGCTGTGCTCAGGTAAAGGTAGAACCTTGAATAAAATCACATAGAGGGCTGAAAGAGGATTTGACACGGCAACACGGTTAGAAACTATACTGCTATGTGTGTCACATCATCACAGTAACCTTTGTTTTTTAATTATTCTTGCCTGGTATAATAACATTCAGTAGGAAACATTTTCTTAGTAGCTCTTGCCTCAAAAAACTTAAAATCATAGAGAGTGAAAAGCAGCATCAGAAAACAAAATTCACTCTCTTGATTCTAAAAAAGTGACTATTAAAAAGACAGAAGAGGTTGGTGGCAGCTAGGAAAGAAGCCCTTCTCTTAGTAATTTGAAGGTAAATACCATAACCATAAGTCAAGTCTTCCTGTCAGCCAGGTGGTGAAGTGTAATACTTACCTAACCCTTCTGAGGTCTTTGCTCAAGCAATTTCATACTGACATCAGTGTCAGGCTATTTGAATAAGATCTGAAGATAAAGGTCTCAGAAACTGGCTTGAGTGGAATGACATTGAAATACCTTACTCAATTATTTCCATTAGATGCTCTGCAATCACTTGGTTTAAAATAAAAGAACAATTTCTAAAACATAAACACAGTGGGCTTCAACGTGTGGCTTTACATTGACGTGTCTTGGAAAGATAGCACTCCAGTCCTCAGATACCCCAGGCAAGTAATAAGCAGCTTCCTCCCATCTTGAAGCTGCAAAGATCACTATCTTGCCATATTTACAACCACACCTCCTAAGTATCCAAGGAAATTAGTAGCTCTCTTACTGTGGCCAGGAACAAGAGCCAGCGATACCGGCTTTGCTGTATGGGATCTTTATTTAAGATTGTAGTGGTTCAGGAGATAGGTAAGAGGATAGAGCACCTTTTACTTTTCTGAAGCAGCTTTAGATCTTGATAGCCAGAAGGACAGTTCATTTACAAACCCTGCTATCACCTGACTGCTACTCGGATAGACAGCTTGGTATTTTCTTCTAATTAACATCAGGTGAGCTGAAAATGGTCGTTTGGAAAGCATTCAAAGAGCTACAAAAAATTTCAAATTACCTGTGGTGTTCTCCTCACAAACAATGGGGCAGAGGGGGAGCAGTGAAAACTTAGAAAGCTTTTATTTCAAAATCATTTTGAAAGGTCCCAAAATCTGATGTTTCTGAAGCTTTGCTTTAGAGCTTGTAGTTTCACATGGCATTGTTGAATTGAAGAATGGAGGTATATTTATTATTATTTTTTATTATTATTTTTCACAGTGGTCAAATCACCCAGGTCTGAAAAAAAATAGTTTGATGAGCTAGGGAAAAATACAGCTTCTTTCCTCAATTTCTGAGAACATTTTGAAATTTTTTTTTGTTTGAATTTGGCTATAGACAATTATTTTCTCAGCTTACTACAATTTTTCTAATGCAGCCACTGAGGTGAACGAGGTATGAGCTGTTACCTCCCCTTGTCACTGTCTGGCACAGGAAGTCTCCACAAAGCCTCATGGTCTTCCACCTCCATCTCCTTAACAGTGTGGCTGCAGCTAGCCCTAGGAAGATCCATCACTTCTCTCTACTTCACAGTTTTCATGGGATGAATAAACCAATGTTCTCAACCAAAATCATAAGAAATTTATATTTATGAGAGGGTGTTTCAGTAGTTACCATCCTTGCTTGTGAAGCTGGTAGGATCAAGTAAGGAAGGACTGCAGAGACAGTGCTTCACTGAGTACATTTTTTTGTACGCCAGAACTGAGACATCTTTGTCTAAAATGTTGCTGTGCTGTTGCCATTGCAGGGGTATATAATGGACTCCACTTAATGACTCTTCAGTACCTTTTGTAAGATTTGTCCCATTTAGCTTTGAAGATTATGCCAGCAGCAGGATGGTCCAAATCACAGTGATGGAGAGTTGCTACCACTCTACTGCTTGGTTTCTGGCAGCTCAGCTGTGACTCTGAGTAGCTTCTTGCAAGGGGCCGTTACTGAGTAGCCCATGGGGTAAGTTGAAGGAAACTGAACAGTGTATTAATTAACTTTTATTTCTTGCATACTGGGAACAGCATGGGCTTGCATTCCTTCCGTTCTGATTCTGTTTTACATACTCTTGTGTGTGTTATCTGAGTGCCAACAGGTAGGGTATGAAGCAATTCAACCTCAGTGTAATTCAATAGCCTTTTTATCTCTTTTTTTTTTTTTTTCCTCCCTTGCAGCTTCTTTCCAAGGACTTTCTTAATATTAATTCAGAAAAGAAGTAAGATTCAGTCATTAATGTGGAATGAGACCAGCTTAATTAACCCCTAAAGTCTTTCTGGAATCAATTTTCTCTTTGTTTCCTGAACAGCCTTTTACAAAGTGAAACCACAGATACAGTGTTAACATTTTCTGAATTTAACAACTCCACTAATGTGAGCATGACTATGTCCTCCATATAACAAGGGGAGGACTTTCTCTACCCCTTTGAAGATATTGCCTATTATTTGACTAGTTTGCTAAGACATTGTGTTGTTCCCTCTTTGCTTTAGATTTAACCTTTAAGTTTTGTCCTTCCTTCATTATGCAGTTGACTTTCTTTGTCTTAATTTCCCTATACTGTACATTTTTTGTGTCTGTAGCAAAGCCTGACATCATGTAGCTCATCTCCCTCATGTCCAGGAGGAAATGGACGTGATACATGTCAGTGCACCTGTTGACAAGCAACACAAAATGTTTTATGTATTTTGGCCATGCTGTTTTACTGGAAACATTAACTTCTTGGAAGGGCTGTTGGAAAAATTAGTTCCACTGGTCTCCAGAATAACAGTTGCACCTTGATTTGAAGACATTCTGGGAGCTTTTTTTCTTCTTTCCTGTTCCATTAAGACCTGGGTCTCCCTACTGCAGCTGTTCTGTTTTTAATGTGTTGCTCCGTTTCCAGGCAGATATACCCCTCTTTGAGTGGAGTTCAATTTTTCTTTGGCTGTTTTTCCATTTGCCTTCTCTTTAGGAGGTAAATTTGTCAGCCTGCAATTTCGGTCTCTCCTTTCACTACAGCAGCAGAACCTATGATCAATGCCAACATAAAGGAGGAAAACCGAAACTCCGCTTTTTTTCCTTTTTCTCTGCTTTTTTTCTTATCTCCAGAAATGGGATGCTACAGACTTGTGTGTTGAAGGAAGCATGGAGAAGAATGCTTGCACCACACTCTTCACTGCTCCTGTAAAAATGCCCAAACGAATCTGTCAAACCAATATTACTGCAGGAGCACAAGACTCACGAGGTTAATTGCCCTGAACCCCAGATTGCTTTCTGATGAGTTTGCCTTATTTTTCTGGGAGTTTTGTAGCTGCCCTTTGATTTACTGCATATACACATCAGACCTTTACTTAAGGTATGTTTCTTTTAGGTGTTTCAAAGAACAGCAACCTAACTAAGCCCTCATGTCCTCACCCTGCTGTGTCCACCCAGTCCTCAGTGCTAGCGTGGTGGCTGCATTGACAGCTAGCAATGTGAAATGTCAATCTAAGCAGCTGGTTGTCACTTTTATAAGCCCAGGAGCATCTGATTAGAACTGGTTTTCAATTGTTAACGGTTTTTATTTTGTGGAAAATACTTTAAAAAGTGGTTTAAAGGTGATCCACACAGTGCATCTGAGTTTCAAGAAAAATCTAAAGCCAAAGGTTTCAAGTAAACCTATTTTCCTGAATGATTACTGTGGTTACATCTCGGTTTTTTTCTTGTCTTGCTAAAAGCTGAACTCATAACTACTATTTGATGGAAATTAACTCTGGACACTCTCCTTTTCCATCAGTGCAAGGTGTCTACTGTTTGATTGGTGAGGCTTGGTCTTATCTGATATTACTGCCCTCCGGTGAGGACATATCTTACTGCAAATTTATGGTGGCATCTAGACCTTTTCCAAGTCTGGGTCTGCATGACATCCAAAGTGAAATTGCAAGTCTGCATTAATGTATAGCCAGAACAGATTGCCTGGAGCAATGTCCTGAGAGGTTGTCTGTCATCAGTCCACAGTAGGCTTTGGAAAGGTGAAAAAAGCCATACCTGTGCCATCTCCAGAGGATGCCATAGGAGCTACTACTGTCACAGGTAAGCTGGTGGGGGAATAGGATAGGAAGTGGGAGATACCAAGTTGTGTTCTTTAAAGAAGTTTGTAGAAGGGAAAAGACCAGGAGGTATGTGGATTTTCCTTTCCCTACCAATATTTATCTCAATTTCACCAGCATCTCTGCATCAACCAGGCAATCATCCAGTAGGTACTTCAGAGTAAGGAGACTTGATTTACTGGTTGGCCAGAAGATTCCCAGTACTATATTAAAACAAGTCCCTATTGTAGGAAGAGTAGAAAAATGCATTCAGAAGTAGGTTGGTTCTCACCAGAAATTTCAATAGATGAGATTTGTCTATCCCCTGCTTTTTTTTTTTTTTTTCTTCTGGAATATTTTGTGGAAGAACTTAAAAGCTACAGAAAATTCATCTACTGACTAGATAGGGGGAAGAGATGGGGAGTGAAGGAAGACTTTCTGAACGTGGCAGAATCCACCGAAAAGCCTGGCAGGTCAGTATTGGGGCAGTAACAAATTGTGAGAAGTAATAAAGTGACAGGCAGAGATGTGGTAAGTGCAGCTTTCTTCTCACCTCTGACACTGCAGATCTTTCCCTCTCAGACGTAGGCAGCCTCTTCTCCACGGAGAGGAGGCAGAGGGTGGAGCTCAGCACCTGTATAAATTATATGTCTCCTTCATGTTATTCCAGCAGCAACAACAAGCTGTGAGCGTGTTTGTCCGCTGACAGATCTGTTACCCAAATTGAGTTTTCTGTTGCTGTCGCCATCTTGCCCGTCATGGGGAGCCCACCAGCCAAGGTAAGAGAGTCTCAGCTCGGTGCTTTGCTGTGGGGACCTCCCTGCTCCAGTTCCTGCCTGCAAACTCCCTCCTCTTCGCATCTGCTGAGATGCAGAGACAAACTGCTGCTGGTACGATGCGTCTCAGACCTTGCAAATTTACTGTTTTCCCCCTTTTTCCTCCCAGC
This sequence comes from Scolopax mira, assembly GCA_004320125.1. Taxonomy (NCBI): domain Eukaryota; kingdom Metazoa; phylum Chordata; class Aves; order Charadriiformes; family Scolopacidae; genus Scolopax; species Scolopax mira. The sequence continues at coordinate 35,590 of BJBW01009016.1, forward strand.
AACTGATGTGTGAGGGAGTTCAGCAAAGGCGCAGTGAAAACGTGGCCCTTTTCTTTTATCAGCAGTTGTATACGCTGGAGTGAACGCCGGGCAGGAAAAGAGGGCTGGCCCTGATGAGTTTACTTCACTGTAAAATGAAAGTGCTTTAGCCCTACTGCACGCTTCTCTCAGGATAACACATAGAATCGTGTTGGTGGTTGCTTCAGCTGAAAAAAACAACAGTTTTTTTCTAGCAACAAAGCATAATTTATATTACTTTAGCTGCGGGGGAGAGTTCTAATGAGCCATTTGGCCGATTTAGCTATCTCCAATGTAATGTTTATGGCATCTGTGACTCTAGTGGAGGTGTTTCATGTCTGGACTCGAATTTCCTAATAGTAAGTTCCATTCAGAGATTTTTAACTGATAGTTTTTAGTATAAATCAACAGAATTACTAGCTGAGAGAGTTATTTTCTCATGTATATATTTAAAAAGGATGCGTTGTCTTAAATGCAAGATGTGAATAATTTACAACTAACCATTCATTACGTATTGAGCCCTTGTCAAAATTTGCAGCAAATACAATAAATAGGGGAATTCATGAGCTTTAAATACAGTGAGAAACAATTTTACATGCCATGGCTTACAGACAAGCATTTATCGTTAAGAAAAGAGAATACTTATATACCTGTGTCGTCGTAATATTTGCTGGTGAAGTTAAAGAAAATAACAGTAACTCAAACAGAGATAGCTCAAATGCTAGATTGAAAATATTTAAACATTTGATTCTCAGGGCAAAGAATATAGATCGTAAATGTAATGTACTTGCTGGATTGTGTCTGTCTACCTGTTAGATCCAGAGCTATTTATCTATCTTAGATATAAGTATTATCTATAAATTTTAACTATCAATGTCATATCTCATAAGATATTTCTGGATCTGATAGACGGATAGATAGCTGAGGAATAATTTTATCTAGAAAGTCTCAATTACAGCATTTCATCCTCATGCTGCAGCTGCTCTTCCGCAAGTGTAGACGCACTCGTTAACAGGCAGCGCTGCCAACAGCTTCGAGCACAGGCATAGCTGCAGGTCAGAGAACTTCTGCTCCCAGGGAAGGAGATTGATTCAGCACTGCAGGTTGCTCTGCCATTTCTGTCAGGTAACCGTGTTTTTCAGTATATATAAATTGGTAAATAGATACGAAAATCAGAACAGAGTGGTTTTCGCATCTCTAGGAAGACCTACCAAAAGTCTCCCAGTTAATTTTTTGTTGTTTAAAAACACTACCAAATTGCCACAGAAATGGTGGACAATATTAATTTATGACTTGCTGGGAATGCTTTTGATATTTACAACAGGATCTTTTCTTCTGCTCAGACAAGAATAATTACTCTTTAGTGGTTTTATTTTGTGAACTACAGAACAAATTTTATATGGTAAAATACTCAGAAATTCTATCAATGCAAAGCCTCAAGGGACCCACTCATAGATGTAAAGAGGTGACTGATAAAATATGACCAGGGGATGCATCTCAAACTCACAATGACTCTTGAAACAATCCATCGGGGATATAATGAAATTACCATAAATATTTGTAAGATGAATTAGAATTACTTATTAACTGTTTAACTTCCAATGATAAGATTTTGGATAACTGTGATTCCTGAGGAAAAAGAGTCTTTCATGGTCATGCTCGCTCCTTCTATCCCCTCTCCTGGTTTTGCATATTTCTTCATTCAGTTGCTTTTCCCACCAGAACTTCACATTCCTCTAATTTTAATGAAAATAGGCATTTGGTTGAAAAGGCAAATTGCTGACAGTATTCTCACTGGTGGAGGGCCTAATACATGCAGCTTATATGAATCTATGTGGAAGAGAGTGCTTTGATGCCAGTCTGGTCATGAAGCTTTTTTGTAGTTTATAAGTCTATAGCTTTAACCTTAATTTGGTAAATTGCCAAGTTGCAGTTGAACCAAATCCTTGGTATCTAGGTAAGAATATGTCAAATGATTACATTTGCTGTGAGATCTTGTACAGAAGATACTGTACAGCTTCTGGTACACAACTGGAGAAAGAAAAAGTAATCTGTGAAAGGAAGTAATTACTCATGTCTCAAAGATATTGATAAAGCTGAGTGGTAAATCCTACAGCTGTGGACAGAATGTCAAAAGACAGAGAGCAAACTCCTCATATAAAAGTTCATATAACTCAGGGTTATCCCATGGTGATAACTGCTCAGAGAACTGCTTAGGTTTGGCACACGGGGAGTGAAACACCGAGATTTCAATTAGCCTTCCAACATGTATGAACCAAGGACTTTTAAAAGAAAAGAAAAAAGAGGTGGTAATTGGAGGAGGTTTCTGGATTGCCAGGCTCTGCAGAAACTACCCCCTAGAAAATGAACTTTCTAGTGAAGGTAGCTGTGTTCTAGCAGCAGCACGGAGGGGCAAGGGGTGAAATCAAAGACATGAGCTTTTGGTAGGTTTTCTTCTTTCACTGCCATCCAAAGACCGTCTCAGTAGGCTCCTCATTGTTAATGAGCTTTGAGAAGATTTCATACTCTTAAAGTTGTCCTTTTGGGATGAAAATTGAAGTGACTAATTGTCTGTAAACAGGAAAATTATGTGTCCTGCTGAAGCTGACTGGTAAATGACTATTCTCTGGAAGCCAGGCTGTAGGCCAGCACGTGATTATTATTTCAAACAATGAGCAACAGATGAGAATTTTCAATTTGTTAAGGTTTGACAGAGTTATGGCAATTTTGCCAAGCTAGTTTTATCTCCTATTTATTGGCTTTTCTGTATTTTAGACCTGAAACGACTCCACCAAAACTCGCTTTGAGAATATAGAAATGTAGTTTAGTGCTAAATGCTATCATGTGAAAAGAAGTTTGTTTTTTGGTTCCCCCCTATTTTTTAGCGTGCTCTGGCTAAAGACTCTGGACGTGCTACTATTTATTGGTCTGGACTGTTATTGTATATGAATCAAATATACACAGGTGGCTGAATCCTCCACTCTGTCATTGGCCTCAATGTGACACTACTAATTTTCTAGCAAAAATAGAATAATGTGTTTTCAAGAAGGCTGCCTTTGTATATTTGTTGCTCCTTGTCTGCCTATGCACATTATGGTTATGGTTATGGCTATCCCAAGGAATTGAACTAAAAAAAGCAAGACCAGTACAGCTGCAGGACTGTCAAGAGCTGTCTGGATTTGGTGTTTGTGCTTATTGATTTGCATTAATCGTGAAATTATATGTTGCACTTCATGTTATGAAAATAGCAAATGGTATCTGTAACACCAATTATGTTTTCTAGAAGGGGGTTCTGGAGTGCCAGCACTTTTGGGCAAAGATGTTATTTTGGACCCTCAAAATCAGACCCCAACAGGCTGAAAATCAGCCCTGCCTTTTTCTGATGGAAAAAAGAATTAGCTTAATTCTGGAAAGTTATCACAGGCTGGTGTAACTGCAGTCGTGGGAGCAGGATGGCTTCTGGCTTCCCCTGGGGATTTGCACAGCCCATAGGGTTTATTATGGCCATATTTACCCATCTGAATCTTTTGCTCTGCAACTACACAAAGCTGTGCCAAATCAGAAGTAGTGAACAGTCATCTCTGATGATGTTTCCATCAGTGGGCAGATGTTGACATGTTTAAGGGAAGTTGAAAGGGGAAAGGAGGAGGAGTGAGGCTCTCTGGCTCCAGAGGGAAGGGATGAAAACATCTATTGCAACTGAGAGTACTGTGGTGATAAATTGCAGATGCACCATTTTTGTAAGCAATTATAAAATTTCCATCATAGAAGGTTCAAAGCAAATTGTGTACCAACATCTGTTTTTCCAGTGAAGGCAGACTCTGAGAATGGTTTGGGCTTCTGTTGAGCAAGGGGGAAGTTGATTACAAAATAACACAGAATTAACATATTAATTAAAACCAGTCAGCCCTGTAATTGGCTACATAATCCAATATTTCATGTTAATGAAACCCACTAGGAATGCTGAGTGTTCCAGTTAGTACTTCTATGTTAAATATCTATTTGCACAGGAAAATTAAAGCCAAATTCTTTCAGTGGGCAACTGGAATAATATGGAATTGTCCTGACTTAAACTTGAAATGCCCGTAATGCATTAAACTCAGAAGGTTTTAAATGTGTCCGTTTCAAATTGGAGGAAAACATAATGGAAATTTTGCTGCTCACACATGAACAAACATGTCTTGAGTTTTTATACAAACAGTATTTCAATCAACCATTAAGAAGCCAGAGACAGAGTAATCTGTGAATTTTTTAGGTTTAACAATGCAATTTCTCTGCTTGAATATTAATCTGAATTTAAAAAGGGCGTAACTTTAAAAATGACATCATAACATTTAATATTAAGCTTTTATTTGAAGGTGCTAATTCAGAGTTCAAACGGTATCCTCTTGATGTAATGTAATTTACTTGTCAAAAAACCAGAATGAAACTGACTGTAGGCTATTCTTATCTCTAATAAACATGTCCAGTAGTCTTCATCCCATTTTAAAAGAATTTCAGATTAACTGTAGTGAGTGACTCCTATGGAGAAGTTACTCATTCTCCAGCTCCTTCTATCTCCAAAGTTCATAATTTCAGTGTCAGGAAAATCAATCACGGTGCTATCTTTCAAAGTGAAAAGTTCGAATTATTTTGTTACAGTGTAATGGGATACTCGCCTTTAGACAAATAGATACCATGTTTGGGTCAGTGGGGAGTTCAAACTGCTATTGAAACTAACAGCACACTTCCAATATGGTGTGGCCCTCTTTTAATTTGTTAGTGATAGCAGGACTGTGTACTGTTGTTGCTTATTATTGCTGAAAAGCCGTGGTAATATAAAAAAAAATAGATAAAGCACTCAAAAGAAAATGAAAAAGAAATTTATATGTTCCAGTTTAAAAAAAAAAAAGAAAGAAGGAAGTATTTTTGTGCTTTCAGTATTGTCACGTGTCTGTGTATGTGTCTCTATTCAGGCTTATAGGAATGCTGTTTAAAAATGACAAATATTTCCTGACCAGCTTGGGTTTGGAAGCTTAATTCTTTGTTAGAGTTAGGAATAAGTAACTTGAAATAAGTGTTACCGTGATAACTTGCCTATGATAGACATAAACCTCATGTTTGGAAGGGAAGTGGTTCCATTCCTAGTAGGTGTTTTTAAGATAACTAGTGATGTGGGATTCTGTGATATTATATCTACAAAGCAGGGCACTTTTTTCTTCATCTGAAGGGTCTCTGCTGGGTCTGTGGGCCATTCAGTCAGTCAGAAGTGCCTTTTGGTGAGGTTGGCCTACCTCATGGAGCATCATGAGAATTTAGTCCTAAACTGTGGTAACTGTTGTGTCGTGGCATGGTGTCAGGACCCAGGCAGGCATCTCTGAGCTCCTAGTGTTGCCTTCCAAAGGCCTGCTGTTGACCCACCTGCAATAGCTGTACAACCATATATCAGGTTGTATAAAACCAGGCACCTCACAGTAGTAACAAAAACTTTCCACACCATTGTCTGAGTCCGTGTTTTCTTTCTCCATCTTCACTCACTCGAGCTACTTAGCACTTAGTGTGCATTTGTGCCATCATCCAAGCGTGGTGTGCTTCCACTGGAGGGAGGTCCCCTCACTTCAAACAGACAAACATGAAGGACAGACTGTCTCCTGTACTACTTGAAATACATATAATTTTTGTATTCTGAGCTGATAAAACTAATTGCATTTGTTTTCTCTGCAGATGAAGTTGTGCCCCATCCACATGCTTTCTGTAAGAATCATACAAGCCAAGAACATCAAGTCAAGAGACCTGTGTGAGTTGTGGTTTTACTGTGTTTTTAGTCACCTCCAGAGTTTACACAATGAGCGATGTTCTTAAGTTCTGAAAGTCTACGAGCAACATACATAAAGCAGAGCAATAGAAGTACTAATGGCAGGGCTATAATTAGATCAAAAGCCTGAGGTATCATTAGACTGGAGGACGTATCTAGGGGTATTTCCAGGAACTGGTAAAAATCAAGACTCCCAGATGAATTTTCTGGGCCAATAAGGGAAGACCCTTGTGGAGGCACTGCAATCTGTAAACCTGCTTGGAGCTGTTTGCTTTTGATGGTCTTAATGGGTATAAATCATATAATGGACTGGAATTTTGCCACACAGGCAACATATTTAGGAACCCTTTATTGTAATTTATCACTTATATATGATAATAAAAGGTAAACTAGAGAATTTAAAAAATATAGTATCATTTGGAATATTTGCTGTCCTGAGATGATTAGTCATGTTAGATGTCAATAGTTTCTGGTTAAGGAAGGACTCTGCAGATTGAGTTCTACGTACATGCTGAACATATAGCCAAAACAGACGTTTCTGTGTACTTCTGTATTCAACCTTCTTTAACTCATTGTCTTGCCCTCACAGCCTCCTATGGCTCCTTTTCAAGATGTGCTATGGACCAGTCATTCAGGTGCCATTTTTGCAGAGGTCTCCCGTGTGTTCCTCAGTCAGGACAGAGACCTTGAGCTGTCTTTTCTCACACTCTTGAAACACTCTGGCCTGTGTATTCCTCTAGTGAAAAACGACATGTTCAGCTAAAAAAAAGCTTCGCTTTGCAGTTAGTTACTTGAGTTACAGCTGAGACCATTCCCATCTCACCGTGCAGGGCTGAACACAACCTTAACCAAGTCTGGATGTGAGGGAGACCAGAGGGAGCGAGTCCCGTACTGGTTGAGCAACTGCCTGCCAAAGGGCTTCTTGTACTCCTGTGGCAAATACCACATAGCAATGTCCAGAGGTGGACACTAGAAAGGTGTTAGTGTGAAAAGGCCTGTATTTCTGAGTTTCAATGATCTCTTCTATCTACTCTGTTGAAGGGACAGTTCCACTTTCCTGCCAAAACCTTGCGGGGCATTGTTATTCACTGCTTGATACCGGTCTGAAGTATTTAGGCATCTCAGGCTGCAGTAGAAATCTTCAGTCAAGTCCAGACTCCAGCTCTGAAAGACATCACCTTGGAGATTTCCTTTCACACCGTTGTCAAGCTTCACAAAGTAAATGCACTTTCCCACCCTGCCTCTTCCCAAGGGATGGCTGCTCGAGGCACTGACTGCACTAACCATAAGGAGTAGATACAGGCTGGAAGTGAGATGAAGATTTCCGACCTGCTCGTGCCCTGGTGTTCCTGGGGCCCACACTGGCCTTTAGCTGCAAGAGATCTTCTTTAGCACCTAACCCTGTGATATCTCCTCCGCATGTTTGTGTTGCTAGACTGAGCAAACCAGTCTCCTCTGGTCTTCTCTGTAATATGTGTTCTCCTTTCCTGTAATCATCCTAACAGATCTTTTTGGAACTAGTTCTAGTTTCAATTAAACTTTTTTAACATCATTGACTGGAATTGTAGGGACTGTACCCGATGAATGGTCAGTGGGGTCTTTTATACCTCTTTCTCCTCACGTGGGAAACACGGTTCTTAGTGTACTTTGTGGTGCATGTGTACATTTGCATTTAGTAGTTACTGAGGAATTAGATGGTTTTTCTTGGTTGCTTCCAACGATGGTCTCCTTACTTTTTTTAAAAAAAGTAGTCTACAGAATCACAGCCTTGCCCTACTTTTCATCTCTAACATTGGCATTGGGTTTTTAATTTTTCTCTGCTGCAGTGACTGCATCAGACTGCTACGTGCGCTTGTGGCTGCCATCTGCTTCAAATACAAGGCTTCAGACCAAAACCATCAAGAATTCTGACAGCCCTGTATGGAATGAGACTTTCTACTTTAGGATCCAGAGAGAAGTTGAGGTACTAAAAAAAGTAGAAATGTCACCATTTTCAATTGCTGGGAATTGACACCCTGTCAATCAAGTGTGTTAATTAACTTAAGAAAATGCTCATCTAACAGAACTGACTGGTTAGCCCAAAAGAGTAGACATATGCAGCTGTGTTCCCCTCAGCTCGTTGTAGACATTGGTGATATTAATGCCTGCAGCTGAGCTAGTCCAGATTCCCCTTCTTGTCACCTGAGAGAAATAAGTACTTGCTGTAACATGCTTCATCTGGACTATTTTGGATGGCTAATTCAGAAAGAGCTTTCCCTCCACTGGTTGTAAGGGAAGGGGAGAGGAGTTGCTGTGGTTTAGACAACGAATTTAATCCTACCCTAAGCTGTGTAGTTAAGAGACCTTTGGGGATGAAGAAACTAAGTGTGTTCCTTGGGCGGGTTACCAGTCTGGGGCAGAGCACTGACATCGTTTCTATCTCAGGATAGTGGGAGCTCTCTGTTATAGGTAGCTGTCTTCTATTTCATCATAAATTTCCCAAAGTTGGGTTTAATGATGGTGTTCCATATTAGCAGACTCCTGAAGGAAAGCATGTATTTCTTTACTCTTATCACTATGCTAGTCAAAAGCTGCAAAAGTCTATAACTGTTTTTTTTGTTTCTGTGCAATAGCAGCTCAATAAAAGTTCTTACTTGTTTTCTTCTACTACCAGAACATTTTAGAACTGGCAGTGTGTGATGAAGATCCGCTCACCAAAGATGACATGCAGTTCACAGTTCTTTTTAATGTCGCTAGAATCAGACCTGGGGAGACAGTCCGTGAGACATTTGCTTTGAAATCAGAGGTAAGAAAATAGAGGGAGAGACTGGTAAGACCTCATTGTCCACATCATCTTCCATGTTATGTGGGGTGCCAGTTCTGCATAAACACAGGTACATAGATGTTTTTATCAATATCTAATCAAATCATATATCGTTGGGCTGGATTTTTGTGACTTCGTTAATCTCTTTTCACAGATTCAGAAAATGACACAGCTTCTCTCTCATGCCCGTCCTTTCTTTGGGGCCAAAATATGTTAACAGGGAGCATCTGTACATATTAATTTTTGTCTTTTGTAATGTAAATAAATAACTTCCTTACTTTTCGGCTTTTGCCACACTTAGAGGACATTTCCTCTTAAATGGCAACTTTTTATTAAAAACATGAAGACAACCCACTTGCCACTTGAATGAAATGATTCTTTCAGGCTTCTCCTGTTGGTGTTCATGCTGGGTTTCCTTCTGGGTGATTCAGATTTCTCTAGCGCATAGAGAAGGGGTGCCCGTTTTGCAAACATCTTTGGTATTGGGTTAAGGAGCCCCTGGAAAGCAGTTGTCCAGAGAGCAAAGCTGGGATAGGTCTGTGGCAGCTCCTCAGCTTGTCTGAGCTGTGGCTGAGGTAATGCTACAGGCTTATTGCAGGAAGGAGACAGTCCATACCCCAAAAAATAGCTACTACCTAAATGCTGAAAGCTGGATCTTCCTTGGGACTCTTCTCAGCCAGTGAGTGAGTCACTGGGAAATGTAATGATTTAATTGCCTTGCCTATTCCATCTCTTCTGGAGAAATGCATCTCTTCAGTGTGAGTGTGCTTTAAATGGTTTATACATGGAAATGACACTGGTGTTAGTCACATTTGTTGCTGGGTTTCAATGCTTTTCCCCGTGCACACCATCTTTGCAGAAAATCATTATAGTTCTGTTTCATCAAGCTTTTCCTCTCTGATTCTATCTTTGGAAATACGTATAATTCTACATATCCCACAATGGGAGAATATTAATCTTACCTGTCTTTTACAAGCCTGTGCTTTCCATTGCAACCTCAGCTTTGGAAAGGGGTTACACACAGCTTTTTTGGTAACTTTAGCAGAAGACAAGTCAGCCATGAAAGTACCTTTTCAGGTTTGTCTATATTGCCAAATTCCTGCAGCCTCCAATAATCTGTATTTATTTTACCCTTTTCTTTTTAGAAAGAGAGGTGCACCAGGAAATGGGAAAGTTTGGAAGTGGAATTCTGGATGGAAAGGATGTGAGTAAAATTCCAAAGCTCAAATGTATAAATCTGCCAGGGAGTAATAATATCTCAGGGAAAGCAGAACTTCTTCCAGCTCTTCCTCCCAGCAGTGAGCTGAAATTACAGTTTCAAACTTTTTTTTTACCTTAACTTCCCCAGCTAATTCTGCCTTTCAATGTTTTTCATATGAATCTTGCCTCCTGTTCAACACGTGTATCCTGATCATAGACATTGGCGTGATGTGATAACTTATACACAAGATGCATGTAAAAGTTAACAGAGGTGCTCTTCAAGTTAATATTAACTGAACAGTGCCCAGAATACTGCGGTGTTTCTAAAAGACCAGGAAACTTGTCTTATATTATTATCACAATATATACATAGAGCTATGGAAATAGTATTAGAAAAGCCACCCTTTTGGCAGTAGTTTAGTTAAACTGAAAAAAACATGCAATCAACAAATAATAACATTAAGACCATGCCCCTCAAAGTGGTAATCAACATTGCCTGAAGGACAACAAATCCCATAATACAAACTTTCTCTCTTTTTAATGCTATCACAAGGTTGTTTGAAGAAAACCCTAAACAAGATGTTCTGGCATATTTGAGCTTAGCATTCCAAGAAAAGGAGTATAGTCCAGTCAAAACTGACTTATTGCATGATTAGAAGAAGGAACTGTAAATAATGGAAAACATGGAAAAGCTGCAGATGCAAAATCACTGATGTTCTTGGTTAATTTCTCCCACAGGGAAACTCAAGAAAACCTATTTAATTTATCTATGAGAGATAACTTAAGAGATGGTATACACATCTCCTGCAAATGTGAAAGCAGTCACAGACAGATAGATAAAAAGGACAGAATGAGATGCAGTGCTTGGAAACTGGATGGAGTAGATTCAGACTAGAAATAAGAGGAATACCAGCAATATTCAGCATTCAAATTATAAGGCATGTGGTGGATTCTCCATCCTAATTATTTACATTAAAGTACATTCTACACCTGAAATAGAAGTTTACCCTCAGTAAGTTCACAGATGACACCAAGCCGGGTGGCACTGTTGACCTGCTGGGGGGCAGAGAGGCTTTGCAGAGGGATCTGGACAGGCTGGATGGATGGGCTGAGACCAACAGGATGCGGTTCAATAAGGCCACGTGCCGGGTCCTGCACTTGGGTCACAACAGCCCCAGGCAGCGTTACAAGCTTGAGGAAGAATGGCTGGAGCTGCCTGGAAAAGTATCTAGGGGTGCTGGTCAACAGCAGGCTGAACATGAGCCAGCAGTGTGGCCAAGAAGGCCAACAGTATCCTGGCCTGTATCAGGAACAGCATGGTGAGTAGGACCTGAGAGGTGATCGTCCCCCTGTACTTAGCACTGGTGAGGCCTCACCTTGAGTACTGTGTCCAGTTTTGGGTCCCTTTCCACAAAAAAGACATTGAGGTTCTGGAATGGGTCCAGAGAAGGGAGACAAAGCTGGTGAGGGCTCTGGAGAGTAAGTCTTATGAGGAGAGGCTGAGGGAGCTGGGGTTGTTCAGTTTGGAGAAGAGGAGGTTGAGGGGAGACTTTATTGCACTCTACAACTACCTGAAATAAGAGTGGAGAGGTGGGGTTTGGTCTCTTCTCCCAAATAATAAGCAATAGGAAAGAGGCAATGGCCTCAAGTTGTGTCAGGGAAGGTTTAGATTGGTTATTAGGAAACATTTCTTCACTGAAAGGGTTATCAAGCATTGGAATGGGCTGCCCAGGGAAGTGGTTGAGACACCATCCCTGGAGGTGTTCAAAAGACAGGTAGACATGGTCCTCAGCAATATGGTTTGGTAATTTTTATTTCCTATTTCTTATTTATTTTTTTGTCAGAGTTAGGTTAATGGTTGGCCTAGATGATCTTTAAGGTCCTTTCCAACCTAGACGATTCTATGATTTAAGGCTGGAAGTGGTGGTTGGTAAAATACCCTGGACTTTGCAGAAAGTGAAAGATTACATACTACAAACTTTAATGGTCCTTTCAGATATATGAAAGCACTTACAATTGTGTGTAATGCAGTGATGTTGGAGTATTGGCCTTAATGAGGGATGCTGTTAGTAGACTCTACAGGTTACTCATAGTATTAAATACCTACATCCATTCAGTGACAGTCCTAGATCTTACAAGGTAAAAATGTCTGGGACAAAGACTTAATTACTTACCTCTGTGTTTTCCAGTCATACATATAACACAGTGGGAGCTAATTCTTATTTGCCATTCATTTGTGATCAGTTGCAAATTATAATCTGGGACAGTCAGAAATGTCTTCCCTAATAAGCATTTGCAGAATACATTAATAGTAGTCTATGCTTTCCACAAGTCATATGGTCATTTGTTAATAGCAGGACGTGATTCCACAAAGACCAATATGTTTTTGTTCTCCTGTATCTTCGCATATAGTTTTAAGCATTGGTATTTTTATGGGCTCTCCTTCCTTTCTTCTGGTATGGCTACTACATTTTGGTTCATGTGCTTAGCAGGTGACCATGTATGGTGCCTTTTACAAAACAAATTGTGGTACTAACATAACTATATTTAATTTTAAGTGGGAAAGGTCGTAAAAGTATTATTCTCTAGAAATACCAGATACTCACATGGATTTCATTTGTATTTTGATTCTGTCTTTTCAGTCCTGGCCCTCCAGAGCACCTCATTACCAACGATGTCCTAGTGGTAAGGTTCACATATGAATTTAACTTGGAGTGACTTTTCCTTCATTTTGATTGTCTCCTCTTCCCCTCAGCCATCTGACATTTTATAAAGAGAACAGAATTACCATGATAGATAAGAGCACAGTGTGCATTATAAAGTGAACAATGTGGAACAATTCCCATTTGTTATGTTGTCCTCTCCATGCAGAAATAGAAGCTGTGTTTCTGGAAGTCCTCAGGTATTACAGATGTCAATATTTTGCCCAGCTGTGCTTTGCTAATGTTGCAGCACCCCATATTTGTTGGTGTTCAAAGTGAAAACTCCTTGTGTTTCATGTAATATGGTATGGCACTTGGAAGAAAAAACAAAGGTTATAAACGGGATGAGTTTATAGAAGGCCATAGTAAGTATTCCGTGTGCTTATGACTGGGTTATCTAATGTAACAGCTTTTTAGGAAATGAGTTTTTTAATAAAGAGTTATTTTAGTAGTTGAAACAGAGTCCTCTTTTGGTATTAGTCAGCCTGTGGTACATTACCTGTCTCCTTGGGCTGGCCCAGTGGCTAAGGAGTACAAAGTACTTCATGCCAACCACTCCAAGCCTGCATATGATTTCCAGGTGCTAGCCTTTAATACTCCTCAGGCAAAGTAACACATATGGTGTTCTTTCCCCCTCATTTTCTCTCTGAGGCATAAGAGCTGTAATGATTGGCATGCGTTGTTCCTGAAATGGCTTGGAAAGCTGTCCTGGCATGACTTATTAAAGGTGAACTGGAATGACTCAGGTGGAGGGTAGGGTGGAATAAATCCATGATCTCCCGACATCAAGACCAGCAAGAAGATGCCTTGTAGACTAATCACTACCACAATACACAGAAGCTCATCACCAGGTGTTTTCCCCCCACCCTTCCTAAATAATTATCAGATACATGTGTAGCTGTTTTGGCAGTAGTGTGTTGTACAGAGTTTTCTGATTTGGGGATAATTTGAATGTGTATAACAACCTCTGACAGTGCACGGCTGAATGGACAGGCTAGTTCTGAAGCAGTGTTAACTGGGCTACTGTCCTGGGCTACTGAGCTCTGAATTTACTCTTCTGCAGCTGGATTGCTTCCAGCACTGAGGCCGGTTTAGTTGGCTCTGTGTTTGGGAAGTGGTTGCCTGCACGATGTTTCATTACCTGTTGCAGATGTGGCATTTGTGACCTTCATGCTCTTCCACTCCTGTCTTTTACAGTCCCGTGAGGTTTGCTGCTTGGAAGTGCAAGTGGACATTAATGAAAGCAGGAAATACTTGAGAGGTATGCCACTTTCTCTGTGAAGTGAGGACATGACCAAATCAACCCTACCATAGTCATTCAGACCCAGGTGAAGGCACTTTAGGATACAGAGGCGACTAAGGATGTTCTAGAGACAACAAAACGTAATGCTGTTGAAAGTCCTTGAGTTGTAATGCTGATCTCTGTGTCTTTTCCTTGAAGCTTTTGGACACAGCAAACTTGGCTGGTGGAAGTAGGAGAGAGTGCTGATGCTGGGTGCACTCCAGGCTGTGGGGTAAAGGCAGGAGTACCAGTTCCTGTGCTATAGGAGACTTGCCAATGTAGCAGTTTACAGAGGAGTTACCACGGAGAATGACTCCAGCAGAAAGTCTGCTGACTTTGTTGCTAGCTATTTTGCCTGAACAGCACTATTATTCTCTAAACCAATCTGTTTTCACTAGAGAGTAAAAATCTTGTGCTTACGGTGCCTGCATCTCATGAGGGAACACAGAAAACTACAGAGGACACAGATACTTTCTACTTCCATTGCGTGAAGGCTTGGGAGCCAGTTCTAAAAGTCAGGCTGCAGGTAATGGGCACTATGCAGTATACCACTATACCACTGGTCACATTGCTTGCTTATTTCCAATGTCACTAAAACAGTAAAGAACTGGATTCTTTCTATTCCATGAGTAAACAACATGTTTTTTGTTCTCTGTAGAAAGTTTCTGATAAGGAAGATGACAACAGCAATTTAAGTGACACCTTGACAGTACCGCTGAAATTCCTCCCTGTTGGACATAAAGTGAAAGTAACCCTTCCTGTAAGACATGTAAGTGCTTCACCATTTATATGATCTTTTGGAGAGAAGAGTAGAATAACCCTCAGTATTTAACATCCTAACATTTAAAAAAAAATAATCTATTAGTAAATCTGAGTAAGAGTTTTGTGCAAGCATAAGCTTTCTGTGGAAAAGGTTAGTATTGTCAGAGAAATATCAAGTTTCTGTCAATAAAATCAGTAACTGGGAATTTGTCCTGGCCAGTTTTAGATGCATTTCAGACCAACTTCTGCTGACCTTACACAGCTGAAGGAGAATATTCAATAGCCCTAGCCAGGCTTTGGGATGCCCCACTGCCCTTTATCAAGTTTGGGTGGCCAGCTCAGTCTATGTATCTAAATTTTAGATGGCTAAAGTTATATGAGTTGTATCTTACCCTCAGAAACAATTCTGTCACATTCTTCTTCCCCTTTCCCCAGAGATATTCAAGGTGAGGCCCTGGGCAACCTTGTCTAGTTGGGGATGTCCCTGCTGACTGCGGGGAGGTTGGACTAGATGACCTTTGGAGATCCCTTCTGGCCTGGACCATTCTATCATTCTATGATTCTTTGCTTACAGTCATGATGGTGACTGGTGGATAGGTACAACTCTGAGCTGCTTTAAAAGCAGCAGCAATGCTGCTGTGTGGCTGGATGGATCTGTTAACAATAACCAGACATCTTTTCCCAGACCTTGCAGCAAATGAGAGGCAAAAATAGGAGGAGAAGAATTTCTCAGCAGCTTTTCCCATAAAGAATGAATATCTGTTTCACCACTAGTGATACCCTACCCCTCAGTTTGGACACTCTTTTACCTCCAGTAGCTTTTTGGAAGGATGTGGGGACTTGTGTTTCCTCTTCTATCATTGTCTTTATCGGGCTGCTGTTCTCCATCCTCAAGAGTAGGAGGGTGGCAATGTGAGACTGCTGCTGGGTTAGGATGGTTTGTAGAGGTATATTCACAGTGATGGTGAAATCCTGTTTCACAGCCTGTAGATCTGTCCACTTTGACTCCTCCTGCCTCTTTTGCTTCTCTGTAGTATATGTTTGGTGTTTAGTTGCCTTTCTTTTATTTCCCACTTCCGTTTTCCAAAAAACTGTGTGCAGGGTGGTAGTGGTGGGGCAATCCAGGAGGCAGTGAAAATCTGGGTTTCAAACCTTCTCTTTTTCCCAGTCCTTCACACTCCTGCTCTCATTTCTTTGTTTACAGAATGTGCCACTGCAGTTGTACCTCCAGCTAAATGAGTGGTAAGAAGACTGGTTATTTTTCTAAATATTTTATTGCTCTTTGAACTGTGAATTCAAGAACAAAGTATCCTTTATTTAGATACAAGGAACGCACAAGACTAGAGGCAAAATATAACAATAGTTAAGTCACCACTAAAGAGGCACCACAACAGATCAAAGTTAAATGTCCTTAGGACAAAAGAGTCATACCAAGATGCATAAAAAAAATTATGAGAATTTCAAACAGTGAGAAACTTAGTCACTGAGTGTCCTTTGTGTCAAAGAACCAGACTGAGATTTGGAGGCTTCTTCAAAAGGGTCACAGAAGCGGGAAGAAGACAGAGGGAGAAGGGAATTTGAAATAAGTAAAACGTCCAGAGTCCATACATTACACAGACTACACAGGTGTTCTTAAGAAAATAGGTTTGTGGCTGTGGTGATATCAATAGAAAGAAGCACAAGCTAGGGAAGATGAAATGTTACACTGTAAAATAATGAGACAAGCAACAAATAAACCAAAATTATTTGAATATCTTTTTCACTGTACTCTTTCTGTATAAATCTGTGGTGCCCATGAAAGACCTTGTTAGGTTCAAGTTGCCCTTTGCTCAGAAATTATATGAAGCAGAAAGAGGGAGGATTCAGCTTAGAAAGCTACTGAAAGGCACAAAGAAGTCTTTCTTTTTTCATATTTGCTATCCTCAGCTGGGAGTAAAACTTACACCGAAACATCAGAAAATATAGAGACTACATAAAAGCAAAGCAGTTGGTTTCTTTGAAACTGGAAGCTGCATTTTTGTCTCTAAATCTGAAGAGTGAATCATTATTTTTATGATATTTAGTAGACTGGAGTTGCTGAAAATAGACCCATATAAGTTTTAAACACCAATCCTGTGCCTCTGGATTTATTTTTGTTTCAGCACAGAAAAACTGGATGTGCGCTTTGGGTATGATCTGTGTCCAGAAGAGCAAGAATTCTTGCAAAAAAGGAAGAGAGTGGTTGCCAGTGCCCTGAGAAGGGTTCTTCATCTGGAAAGAGATCTACATGGACACGAGGTCTGTGAGTTGGAATCCAAGCATGGGGTGTGGGTCTATGAATTAGGATTGGCACAAGTCCCCACCAAATTTCTAGAGGGTTTTGTATGTTGATGACAAACCCATTGATTTGAGTGGCAGCAGGACAGAAGTTCTCAGTGTGGTGTACTCCATACTCATCTAAAATTTCAGCTCAGCTATTCATGCCTCCATTGTTTTCAATAGGTCAAATTTCCAAGGATATACTATACCACTCTTCAAAGCCAGAGTTTCCAACAGTGTGATACAGCAAGTCAGCAAGAGATGAGGCATGGGTACCTTGTTTTATGCACAGCTTAGCCAGACAACCCAAACCAAGTGGGGAAATAGGAGTATTTGAAATTCACCTCACATTGATATTCATGAAATTGTTGTAATGTCCCTTCTTCAGGCTTATGCTTTTTTCTTAATTTTCACAACACTTTTCACAAAAAGTCAAAATCCTTTAGGGCGAAGAAAGAACATTTTATAACAAGCTCCAGCTGAAGTATGTTTTGTTGCCAAGATCCAGGGTGAATTTTTAAGTGAACATTTCTTTTCTTGCTGGAATTGTATTTGTTGAATGAATGATTTCCAAAGAATCATTTTGTTTGCTTAGTATATTTTTTCTGAACTTTGTTCAGGAATTCCTTGAATCCATTCTTAATTACAGTTATTGCAATTTTTGATATTTATAATTATATAATTATCTGTTATTAATCATTGAAATTCCAATTATAAAGAACAAGGAAGGAAAGAAGGTTAAAAACACTGCATATTCAAACTCGTCCAAGCTTTTGGGTTAAGGGAACCTACTGAGTACCTGGAGGTTAATTTAAAGAAGGTACTGGTAAAGACTGGCTGAATGTAGATTTCATTTCATTGTCCTTCAATGAAGTAAGCAAGTGAGTAACTTTGTGAAGATAACACTTATGTTTTGCACAGGTCCCAGTAATAGCTGTTATGGCAACAGGCGGAGGCCTCAGAGCGATGTCAGCTATGTTTGGCCACCTCTTAGCTCTTCAGAAGCTAAATCTGTTGGACTGTGTTACCTATGTCACCGGGGCTTCTGGCTCAACATGGTACGTATAGAAATGAGTTTTGTATTTGGAATGACTGTGACACTACATTTCCACACGGTGGGAGAGATGCATCTCTTTGGAAGTCTTACGTTATTAATAAGTGAATGTAATTCCCTGGTAAAGCCATTACAGCCAGCTCTTGATCATGACTTCAGTTTAGGCTCAACAATTCTCATCTTTGATGAATGTGGTCGGGTAAACGTAGTAATTTTCCCAAATGATTGGAATAAATAGGTGATTTTCTCATGTTTCTGTTCTGTAGGACCCTAGCAGACCTGTATGAGCACGCCGACTGGTCACAGAGGAGTCTGGAAGGGTCACTTAAGGCAGTAAAAGAACAAGTGACAAAATGCAAGCTCAACCTTATGTCCATAGAGCATCTGAAGTATTATCACAAGGAGCTCGCCGAAAGGGCAAAAGCAGGACACGTGCCATCTTTTACAACTCTCTGGTCACTTGTGCAGGAAATGTTCTTACATGAACGGGTATGTGGTCCTGACACACATTTGTGAAACATCCATCCATTTTCTATAGAGCTTTATTCTTTGAGGGCATGACATAATGTGCAGAACAAATCCAAAGTGGCTGAAGCACCCCAGAGTGATTTGTAAACAATGACAGAGGATCTTGTAGCTGGGATTTTCCAGGGTAGCTAATCATTGGAAGATGCCTCTGTACTTGGGTGCCCAACAGCTAGCAACTTCAGTAGGCAATCTTTCAGAAAGAACTGAGCTATTTCCTCTGATAAGTCAGGTCTTTTCAAGTCTTGTTCTGGTTTAGACACTTTAGAGCTAGAGTAATCTGTCCTCACGTGAAGATGGATTTCAGCCTTAGTAAAGATCTGTGGGATGCAGGCAGTCAAGGCACTTAGGTGTTAATGAAGAGGTTCCTAGTTATCCAAAAGGCAACCCAGAAGGAAAGTGCAGGAACATGAAGGAAGAGGTCTCTTATAAAAGCATGACTCACAGATTCCTCTGGGTTGTAAAACATCTGTTGTCTATCTGGACTCAGGTAGATTGTGTCTGTGTTTTTGCCTTGCGCTTTTCCAGAGTTTAACTGTGATTTTTTTTTTTTTAATCTCTGTGATTAGCCAAGAAAGTACAAACTCACAGACCAACGCAAGGCACTGGAACACGGACAAAACCCATTGCCTTTCTATGCAGTCCTCAATGTGAAAGAGGAAAAGTTTGGTACTTTCAAATTTAGAGGTAAGTATTCCCAAAGTTCTTTCTGAGTAGGGAGTAAAGAGAATTTGGAGGGAGGGTGTGTGTGTATGGACAATGAAAGGGGAACACATCTATTGCTTGCCCTGATTCTGTATTTATCTTTTAATAAAATGTTTGCCTTTTTTGCAAACTGCTGGATGTTGATTAGAAAAAGCAGGATAACATCCTCAGGCATGACCAGGGCGTTTCTGAAGATCTGGGGTGAAGTTTTGACACAGACATTGTGAGTGAGTGTGGACAAATCAAACGATCTTTTTCTGCCTCAGTTCCACGCCTATGGAATGGCTTTGATGGTTCCTTAGTTTGCAGAGGTGCTGTGAAATGTAATTGTCATTTCCCTAAATACAACACTGATGAGGGTATGAAAATGGAGTGGAGAATGATTGCTATGATGGGTGTGATATGACACCCTTTAAATGGACACAAGATACATTCAACAAAAGGTATTAAAATGAGCAGATACTGGAAATAAAAAACACTGTGTGCTTACATTTGGCTAGGTTTATAGCTACTGTTCTACTGCTACACCTGTACAGGACAGCTTGAGTCTGGAGACTGTGTGGCCATGTCCACACTGCCATACTTTCTAGTTTGGAGCTGATGTGTCTTCAGGCTGGTTTGTTATATCATGTAGACTGACAGGTTTGGGTTAGCAGAGGTTTCGTGCCAGTCATTCCTTGCAGGTTAGATCACGCTTGCATGGTGTGCGTTTGATGCTCTTGATTTACAGAGGCAAGTGGGATCCCAAAATTTTTATATAGAAATGCAAGTCTAAGCTTTTGAAGGTAGCATTAGACTCTTTCTGAGGAGAAAAACCTATTTCTTTTTGTATGCAAATCATCTCTCAGTTTGTATGGAACTAGACAATGTCATTTGCAATATCTGTATTGATAATACAGAGCTACTGATAGTATAGAGCTGCTGAGACAAGCAAGATCCATGGAGCTTGTGGATAGTTTTATCCACAGGGGAAGGCTTTGGTTTCTTGATTTTATTACAGTAAACATGCCATCTGTCAATTCTTTTGTAGAGTGGGCAGAGTTCTCTCCTTACGAGGTGGCCATACCAAAATATGGAGCCTCTATTCGTTCAGAATATTTTGACAGCGAGTTCTTCATGGGAAGGCGAGTGAAGAAGCTGCCAGAATCTCGGATCTGCTATCTGGAAGGTGACCTAGCAGTGCTATATAGTAGAAATCAGAATATGGTAGAAAGCATGATACTAGTTAGCCACTCCTCTGTACAATACTCCTTGCCAGCAGGTCTGCTCTTGGTCTTGATTCATTGAGATCTTTACCCCTTTTATACATTTCTGCTCTTTGTAAAGCTTCTTTCCTCCTATCCTCCCTTTGCCTGGGCAGATTTGGGAAGTTGAAGCAAGGCTCAACTCCCATTTTCTGAACCAAACAAGAAGGTGGAGAAGGCAAATTGAGGAAATAATAAACCTTTCTTCCCTGACCAGTCATTAACTCTTCAGCTTCATCAACTGTACTTCTAGGCAAAACATTGCTGGGGTAGAATTGGAAGGAGCTGAAAATAAAACATAACTCATGTAGTAAAACCCTCAAAGGGTTGAGTTTTGTGGGTTGAGAATGGTGTCACTAATCTTCCCTGACCATAAGGATGAAGGAAGCTCTTTTAACCTCCAACAACTGCTTTGACTGGCTGTTCTGCCTCAAAAGGCAAAGAGAAGGGGAAAAGCAGTTAGTCAGGGAATCTGTCTGCCCCAGGCAGACTATAAATCCTTGTCAGTATTTTAGGTTTTAATATAAAAAACAAGGGTCTGGTGGAGACAAAAATCCTGTTTCTCTCACTGTGAAGTCTGCTAGAGATTGAATTTATTCCTCATGTGAGTACCTGGCATGGGGCTTAATGACAAAGGATAGTTCTTGCTTTTCCAAAAGCAGACTCACATATGGAATGAATTCGATTTTGGTCCTGGACCAGTTGAACTCCACAGAAACAAAACATGCCTGAAAGGAAAAAATGGGTCTTAGATCAATTTAAAGAATAAATCAGTATAAAGAAGGGTCTTACGCTCATATGGCTTCACCACACTTTCAAAGCCTGCTTTTTTTCAGAAGAGCACAGGTACACAGCAAACATTCTAAAACATTGTTTGGGTGACTGACACCCCTTACTTTGTCACTCTGTCCTGTGCAGTGAATGGTCTGTGTGTTTTCTCAAGTTTTCTCTTGAGAAAGAGCATTGAAGTGCTGACACCATTGTGTTTGAATTCTATGAGACCCATTGCTTAATCTGTGTCATGACAGGGTCAGTTCACATGGGCCAATAATATGCAGCACAGATACCTGTCATAGTCACTGGGTAACGGGATGATGCAGTATTTTTCCATGTGTTTTGACTTGCAGGTCTTTGGACAAACATCTTTACTAGGAATTTGCTGGATGGCTTGTACTGGTCCTCAAATTCAAATGAATTCTGGGAACGATGGGCCAAAGATATGGTAGATATAGGTAAGAGTTCCAAAATCAATATTTTTTTTTTTACCAGACAGTGTTTCCTATTCACAAGAAGTTTAAGAAAGATACACTATTGCTGCTGTTTATGAATAATCTCTCACATGTTCTCCCTAAATTGCTGCATATTGTGTTGCCTCACTCTGAAACTTCCAGCAGGATTTTCACCTGTCTGAATGATCACTATGTGATGATTGGATTTGATTTTACTCTTTTAATTTGAACCCAAAGGCACACTTTCATTTAAAATTTGCTTGTGGTCTATTAAATGAGAGGGCGAAAGTACAAATCCAGTGTATCATTTGACAGAGTAAGAGACAGAAGCTGTGCTTGCTTTAAACAAAAGCAATTATCTCCTTTTTTTAAAATGGTATTGGTCATGTGCCTATGTTTTCAAGCAGACTGCAAGAAGCTGGGAGGGGAGGGCCCACCAGGAAGACAGCAAGGGCAGTTAGCCAGTAAAGGTGCCCAGCAGAACTTTTCTCACAGTTCCTTCTCTATTTCAGAAAAGCATTCCCCTGAGGAGGACGTCACTATCATCGAGCCTCCATCTTGTTTGTCAGGGAAGTTGTATGAAATGTTTCAGGACATTCTGACCAAGCGTCCACTACTGGGAAAGTCACATAACTTCTTGAGAGGCTTAGAATTTCATAAGGATTATATCCACCAGAAAAAATTTATTGAATGGAAAGGTAACTGCAACAAAGAGTTAGCTGCAGTGTGCAGGTAACATCTCAGAATATTTTTTTTTTTTTTTTTTACTTTGGAAATCTCAAAGATATTTTCTCAGGGTTTGGAAATCTGCTGAGTTGGAAGTATGTGTTGGTGGTGTCTGTTTCTATAGGTTAACAGGTTAAAATGAACAAATACTTCGTCACCTGAAGATATCTATAATTTGTGTCAAAGCATGTCCTTCTGCAGGAAGTTTGTCACTCTATATAGGCACAGTAGTCAAAAATTTTAGTCAAAAAATCTTTTGAGGTCAAGAAACAAAGGTAACACTGGAAGCATAAACCAGCAGGTTATTATGTAGATCATATGGAGGAAAGGACTGTCTGCAAGCATGTCTTTTGCCCATATGTGTGGTATTTCTGCCTGATGATTTATATCCATCCAGACACCTCTCTTCAACCCTTCAGAAACAGAAATACCAAGATCCAAGCACAGTACCTTAGAGCTGGATAGGTTTAGATTGTATATATTAAACAATCAGAATGCGTAGACTTGATGTATAAATTGAAGAGCAATTTTCTATGGCCTGTGCTCTGCAAGCAAGCAAAGTCATAACAGTTTTACCTCAAAATCTATGAAACAATCTGTGAAATGATAACACAGTGGCAGAGCTGAGGTTTTGTGCATCACAAACCTTCTTGTAATCCCAGCATCCTCATTTATTTGATATGTGGGTAGCAGTGGGGGAGGACCCCATAAGTTTTCTTGGCTTCATCAAGAAAACACGTGTTCTCTGCCTCTTCTGACTTCTCTTTGGCAATTAGTATTTTCTCTCCTCTGTTTTATGCAAGTTAGTTACACCACTTTTTGTCCCTGGCTGCTATTGCTACATGGCTTGTTGACAATGGCAAGAGAAGGTGGAGCTATTTTGCGGATAAAGGCAGAGCCCACAGTGTGCTCAGTGCTTTCAAGATGTTCAGTGAGCAAAAAGTCTGTGTCTTGAAAGTCTGCTCTAAGAAAACAAGCAAGAGAAGGAGAAAACAAGCAGCATAAGAAGGGTGGGCGAGAGAAGCAGCAAGCACGTAGCTTAAGAAGGTGGATGAAGGATAAAATTGTCAGTCAGTAAATGTTAAAAGAAATAATTTTCCTTTCTAGGCAAATGGGTAGAAGCAGATTTCAAGGAGGATTTGGAGGAAGAGAGCATAGGGACACTAAAGACTACGTCAGGGTAGATATTCTACAAATAAAGTAAAATAAGTGGAAAGCATGAAGTCTGCAGTGGGAAAAATTAGCAGATTTTGTATCTTCTTTTGGCTGCCTGCATGAGACCAAGCTAAAACCTGGTATGGATCCATCTCTAGAAGCAAGAGGAGATGCCAGCTCTGTAAGCAGAAATGGTAGTTTTGTGGTAGGTGAAGTCTTCAGAATGTAGCTGTGTTTTAAAGGCTTCCCTGCAGCTCGGGTTATCTGACACATTAAAACAAGGCTTTAAATGCCATGTGAAAAGCCTGATTTTCATGGTGAGAAATTTGAGAACTCATGGCCTGGAATTAGTGTAATGCATTTACAGTAAGGTTCATGCTTTCAGAGGAATTCCTGAGGCAGGACTTTCTTTAAAGGCCCTTTTTGGTGTGGGATGGAAGAAGACACTCTCCCACAGAAATGCCTACTTCTAACTCACTTATTCAGCCATGAATCACAGAATGGTTTGGGTTAGGAGGGACCTTAAAGATCATTAAGTTCCAGCCCTTCTGCCCTGGGCAGGGACACCTCCACCAGACCAGGTTGCTCAAAGCCCCATCCAGCCTGGCCATGAACCCCTCCAGGGATGGGGCAGCCACAGCTTCTCTGGGCAACCTGTTCCAGTGTCTCACCACCCTCACAGGAAAGAATTTCTTCCTAAGATCTAATCTAAATCCCCCCTCTTTCAGTTTAAAACTATACCCCCTCATCCTGTTGCTCCACACCCCAATAAAGAGTCCCTCCCCATCTCTCCTGTAGGCCCCTGTAGGTTCCTTTAGGAACTGGAAGAAATCAGGAGTAAATGCTGAACAGTTCCATCTCCGTGATAAGAAAATGGAGATAATAGAATTTCAACTAGAAATATTCACCAGGACAAATAAAGCTAAAAAGTACTCTGTTTCTTCTGGGGGGGACTGCAAGAAAACGTCTCTTGTTACAGCAGAATCTGTGAATTCCCAGCAGCCATGAATGCTAAAGCAAGCAAATAATTTTGTAAAGACCTGATAGTGAGGGAATGGAAAAAATAAGAGTTATTTCTTCAGGCTGCTGTGAAACATTGCATGCTATGACACAAACTGGAGTTATTCTGCACGGTTTAAATTACGAGTACAGAGTGAGGCCAAGGAGGCAGAGAGATGGAAAGAAGTGAAATGCTGGAACTTACCTGCAGTATTTCTGTGATCGACAGTCTCTTAAAATACCTGAGCACAAATGACTTAGGGCTCAAGGGAACTCCCTGGACTTTGCTACCTCATTTTGTGAACTTGAGGAACATTCATAAGCCACTATTTTGATATTTAAAACCATGGCAAAAATGTTTCTTATTCCATGGGACTAGAAATGGTGCCAAGGGACCAATAGTAGTCTACAGGGCAGGCTGGTGGGGTTGCTAGCAAAGAAATAAAAGTCTGGCTATCAGAAACTAGCTTTAGATCTCATATCACCAGTTGGTATAATACCCTCTTTGTTCCCTTTTGGCATTAATGTCAGGATATGTGAAAATATTCAAGCAATGTTTTAAGCTGTTGGTAGGGGATGCTGTGTGCATGATTTGGTATTTTTTTGAAGCATGGCTAAAATGATTTATATGAGAGATCACTGAAAGCAGGTTGAAGTCAGATTTTTTCACCCTGGGAGAGGAGTCTAGTCCTGAGAATGCAAAAGCAAAAAAAAAAAGAGCAATGGAGAAGTGCAGTGAGGTACTGCGTTTGTTAGATTTGTTGCTACACTGTGAAATTGTTTTTGTTGTTTGCATTTTTCCCAGCTCTTAGGGGGGAAAAAAAAAAAAACAACAAACGGCTAAAGTCTGTATTCTGTGAAAAATCCCTCCCCAGAGCAGCCGTGAGGCCAGTGGAGTCTGTGTCTCACCTGCCCTCTGCCCAGCTGCCTCGCAGCCTGCCCCTGTGAGCCCTCCTGGGGTAACAGGCCAGATGTGCTCAGACCTGCCGTTTGGAGGGCCTGCTCCTGAGGCCACCTTTGTGGGCTCGCAGTATGGAGGGAGGTGAGCCTGGTCTTGAGGGCAACCAAGGGGCTGCCCTTAACCTGTAGCACGGACAGAATTACT
Source organism: Scolopax mira (assembly GCA_004320125.1). NCBI lineage: Eukaryota > Metazoa > Chordata > Aves > Charadriiformes > Scolopacidae > Scolopax > Scolopax mira. Next base: position 61,191 of record BJBW01009016.1, read on the forward strand.
GACTCCTCCTTTCCTGCCAATGCAGCGCTAACTATATACAAAATGTTTTTCAGACACTGTGCTGGATGCTTTCCCTAACAGTCTGACACCGCTGCAGAAGTATCTTTGCCTGATAGATGTTGGCTATTTCATCAACACCAGTGGTGCAGCTCTTTTCAAGCCAGAGAGGAATGTAGATGTCATTATCTCACTGGATTATGGTTTGGGGAATGTGTTCAAGGTGAGAAGATTAACGTGCTCTGCCCTTTGCAGTCCTGGTAAAACCTTCCTGTGTTATTAAATCACATCCTCCAGAGCAAACCAGAAACCATATCTTGGAGGAGGAAGGAAACTTCCTTCAAACCAGAACTATCAAAACTGTTAGGCTGTTTCCTCTGTAGTGGGTCACAGCACAGGCTTCCTAGGATCCTCAGGGAACTGCAGTAACAATTGCAGGAGACGTGACCTTCACCTCTCCTGGTCTGTCCTCATGACAAATTCTAAGTGTGGCTTTTGGTCGTTCCCTCTAGCTGTGAAAAAAACACTACAAAGTGATAAGAAGCATGTTCTGACTTTTGGTGAGTGGTGGCAGAAAGAAGGGCTATACTGTGGCTGCTTTGAACTGCACACTCATTGCAGAGCGATTCTAGGGACTGAATTAAGTTGCCGTAGTATTTCCATGATACCTCAGTAAGCCTGATTCTTGTCTCAGTGTTGGCTTTAATGCAATGACGTTCTGTGTCCACAGCAATTGGAGATGACATACAAATATTGCAAGATACAAAAAATCCCATTCCCCAAAGTGGAGCTAAGTAAAGAAGAGGAGAAGAACCCAAAGGAATGTTACGTGTTTTCAGATGCAGAGGACCCCAGAGCACCCATAGTAATTCATTTCCCCCTGGTGAATGACACCTTTAAGGAATTCAAGGAGCCTGGTAAGTTCAGTCAACAAAACTGTACTTTTTAGTTGAGTTCAGGACATTTGTCTTTCCACAGTTTGGATCTTGTTTGTCCTTTGTAGCAATAATTTTAAGCGAGGGCTGGGTGAGACCATCCTGCCTCCAACCCATCACGGTCATACACCTTATATTTGGTATATTTGCCTCTTCCATTGGGCTGACTACCAACTCACCTCTCAGGTCAGGTTTAGGTTACTGCATTCAGCTCAAAGTACATGAGTTTCCACCATGGCAGAGGAGAAGGAGGTGTCAACTCTTTGCCTGTCAACCTGCTCATGCTAACATTCTTGCCAAAACCGGGACGATGTGCCCTACCTACAGAGTGACACCCTGTCTCTCATCCAGTGAACCATGATGTGACAGAGGTAGCTGAGGCAGGTCCATGTCTCTACTGATTAGCCTCCATGGAGTGCTCAAGAGGCAGGTTAGCAAACACTGATGTTGAGCAAGACACAGGACAGACCAAGGCTTTAAGCCACCACTCACACTGAGAGTCATACTGGAGAAGGCAGCTCTTGCAGTGGTGAGATGCTGGAGAAAAGGTAGGACCAGCATTCCTCCTTGACCTGACTGAGAGCATCCACCAACTCCTTCTTCCCTCACCTCCCCCTATCAATTTAAGACCTAGCAGTAAGCAAGCCCTGGGCACTGGTTGCTTCTCCCATACTCTCATGCCTTTGTGCCAACCACCATCTAGATGGAGAGAATTAGCAGTCTCTCCATCAATCATAAAAAGGATGGTTTTGGCCCAAGAATCTGAGCAGAAGGAATGAGCACATGGCTGCTCAGAGCTGGGTCAAGTAATTGTGTTCTGAACATGTCCAGAAAAATAAATAGTAGGAGGTGGATGGGATGCTGTGTTTAGTTGGCATAAGGGTAAGCAGCATAAAAATTACTGATAGTTCTACCCAGGCCTCGCCATTATATGGTGTTGGTACAAGCATTGTGGGAGAAGGAGGTTTCTTCCTTTACTAAAAGACAGTGAATAGAAAGAGCTGTCAGAAAAGAGAAGGGCCTTGTCCTGTGCTTGCTAAAGAGATTTGCACGAGTTTAGCAGCCCTGAGCACAGGACTGACAGACAGTAGACCCTAAGCTTCCCAGGTACCACAGCTCATATCCTTCCTCCCCTTCTCCAGGGAATTCAGCAACAGACAGGGCTGTGCTATGGGGACATATGCAGTTGGGTTGGTTCTGCGTGGAGGCCCCGGGCAGTGGGGTCTGTCCTCAGGTGGTGTCTTTGAATGAGGCACGAAGCAGCAAAGGCCACGTTAGAACAAGAAAGCCTCAGTGTGCACTAGATTGTATCAACAGCTTGTGGGACACTCTGCAAAAATCAGGCAGGTGATATCTTCTTGGCACCTCTTCCACCTGACTTCCTTAACCTGGAGCTCTTACAGCAATGAACCCTGAAGTATCTCTCACACCACCTTTTGAGTCATCAGGCCATGGGCAACTTGTGCTCTCCCTCGCTACTGCACAACATGGCAGGCAGAGCATTCACTCTCCTTCCAGCTTTATCCAAAATTATACTGTGGTACTAGGACCCCAGCAAAATGGATCTCTCTGAGGGAACATTTGGGGAAGGTTATGAACAGGTTAAGTAAAGCTCTTTTTCTGCTATGGCGTTCACCAACCCTCAGAGAATATGTGCAGTAAGAGAGAAACCAATAAGAAATCATGTTTAGAAACTCTGTGGATGAAGAGAGGAGATGACAGTCACGGAGGGAACTAGGCTGGTGAGGTGGAGGCTGGAGATGGTGCAAATGGCAGCGTGCAGTGAGATGCAGCCATTGAGCTGGGCTAGCAGGTGACACAAGGTGAGTCTTTTGGAGTCTCTCTGAGTGATAGAACGATAAGATTATGCAGAGCAAAGCGGCTGCTGCAGCTTCTTAGTGCTCCAGGCCCCAACTCGTGAGCTGTGACGCTCACCTGCAGGTCTCTCAGCAGCCCCTGATTCATCCGTCAGGCTGACAGCCAGCAACTGATTTGGGTGGTTGGGGGAGGAGGGACCCTGGCAAGCCCTGCTCCTGAGGATTTCAGGTTTAACAGTGGAGCTTTTCATTTCTAGATGGCTGAGAGACACCTTGTGGAATGTAGGAACTTTTTTTTTTTTTTTGGCTTTTAACTATTTAAGTTCTAGAAAAGAGAATCGGCTCGTGAAGTTCCCATTTACAGTGCAAGTATAGACTCTGGTTTTGTGGCACATGCAGCTGGATGTGGATGTGGATGTGGATAGCACAGATAACATGGCTCTCTGAGTATCCAGAGGCTCAGTGAAGCAAAACTTGGACATTTTTAATACAGCCACTTCTAGTGACAGCCTGCATCCAGCACCCTGAGATCACACTGCCCAGAAACCACTAGATTAGACTAAAACCTGTTGTGTCTCAAGCAAAATTCATGTGTCATATTCAGTGGTAGACATCACAAGGAAGATCTCACCAGTCTGTAGCCCTGCTGACAGTCTCCTCACAATGCACTTGTGGTTTGGGCATATTTGGTTCAGACTGCCAGGAGGTAGGTAAAAAACAGAGAAAAAAATGTAACTCTGAACATTTTGCAGAAGCATAAGTATGAAGCTGCAGAAGTCCCTGGTGGAGGTAATTAAGGTGTCCTTTTAAGTAAAATGATCAACCTACCAGGGAGGATGGGATGGGTGTTGGCCTCTGTTGGTAAGCAGAGGTGGAGCTGAAGGGTGAGGGGCTGATGTGGGGTGCTCTGTTCCCCCTGCACCTCCATGCTCTGCAGCAGGCAATCCTGCCTGGGTAGCATCACAGGGCCTCCTTAGATGTACCAGGTTGCCCACCCACTGCCACCCACAGATAAGTCATCACTTATGGAGGTTTGGTCATGGATTTTGAGAGGTGTTAGAGGTGTGTGGCTTGTCTGAGAGTCATACTTGTTAGGGTTTGGGAAAGGATGTGGAGCCAGGGGTGTCTGCAGGGGCAGGCTGAGGGGGAAGGAAACCAGGGGGGATATTCAGGTCTGAGCTTTAGCAGGAGCAGGAAGGAGAGTCGCTGGGAAAGCTGACCAGGAATGACTCTGAGGTGAGGGTGCAGTCTCTCCTGGAGGCTGTTTTTAACAAGTGGGTTCTGCCAAGGCAGTCAGTCCCCTCCCACAGGGTGTGCTGTGTGCTCCAGGTTGTGTGCTCACTGTGGTGCTTTTGTCTTTCTCTGCCAGGGGTAAAGCGCGGTCTCTCAGAGATGGAAGAAGGCAAAGTCAATCTGGACAACAACTGCTCACCCTATTACCTCATTAGGCTAATCTACTCTTCTGAAAATTTTGACAAACTCGTGAACCTGAGCAAATACAACATCCTTAACAACAAAGATCTGCTCCTCCACGCCATCCGGAGTGCTGTAGAACGGAGGAGAAGCAGCAGGACTGGGAATGTCCCCAGCCACTCTGGAGCTGGGTACCCCTAGGCTGGGATTTTGCACTGTTCCCCACTGAAGGCTATGACAGTCCCATTACAACACACAACAGTCACATTACAGCACGTCACAGTCACGTTACAACACATCACAGTGTTCATTATTTGCAGGAAACTGAGGAAACCTGTACATTTCTCATCTTGCCTTGTTCAAGTTCCTAGCTTTCAAAAGGGTTTATTTAATCTCCTTTCCCTGAGTTTTGAGACCAGGAGAGCCTCACAGTGTGGTCTCACTTGTTATGCAACGGGGTCCTGGTTAGCAGAAACCTTCCAGGGCCTCCCTGGTGCTATAGAATATGGTGGTGGTGATTGATAGTGGTAGTTCTTTGTATGTGCCTGTCCCCTCAATCCTGAGCCCATTGTCGGTGTCTTTTCAATGCTTCGTTACAAACAAAGTCCTGGCCATTTGCATTCAGTAATGTCCAGATTTTCAGACGGGCTGAGCAACTAGAATTTGCACTGAATTGGTGGGCTCAGCTTTGAAGTCGGGCCAAAGAGTCATAAATATAGAGAGAGAGAGAAATCTGTGAACGTCGGCCAAACTGCAATGTGGACAATTGCATTCTGTCTGGCCGATTCCCCTTGCTGATTTAGAAATTATTCCTTTTTTCCATTCCCCTGCAAGAGTTTGGCACAGAAAGGCTGCTCCAGGCTGCCACGAGGGGGGCAGTTACATTTCAGAGAGAGAGGATGTCAGCTGCAGAGAGCGAGTGTGGTTCTTTGGAGCCTTGGCTGGAGGAAAAATTCTGCACAAGGCGTGAGTTGAGTGATTATAATGATTTATACGGGTAGTGCCTTTATGCATTAGAATGTCAAGAGCCTGAAACAAGCTTTTGATACCAGAAACTTGAGGGGATTAATTATTGTAGACTCAAGTGCATTTAATTTAATAATCATGACCGAGACATAAGCTGGTGCTCCTTATGTATGCAAACTGGAGGTAGGGTAACATAACTTAATAGCCATTGTATTTTCACACCCAGAAGACTTTTTTTTTCCCCTTTAGAGTTTCCTATCCCTAACATCACAGGCAAGGTATTTTTAATAGGTGCTACATTAAAATAGAGCACAAATGAAAAAAAAAAATGGAAATTCTTTATCACACCTCCTTGCTAGAGGAAAATGTTTGGAAAAATGACACCTGGTTTTCATTTGCTTTGGAGTGCAGTGAAAGACATTGCCTTGAACTATCTTTGTAGGCCTCCACTTTATTAAAAAGATGGTAGGGAAGGCTGGTGAGCAATGTGAAAAGAGAGCTCTACAGAAGTCAGAGAAGTTTCCAGGCTTTATAGCCCTGAAGGATTTGGATCTGCTTCTGGTGTATTAATCCAAACACGGCATTTTCATCGGGACCCCCCAAGGACAATCTTATACATTTCTTCTGTGTTGGAAATTTACTTGATATTTAGATATAGTTTTACTTGAAATCCAAAATAAGACGAAGAAAGAGAAACAGGGGCCTGCCTTTTTGGTATCCACAGGCAGTATTCAAGCTCAGCAGGAGAGCACGTACAACAGACTTCATTGGCTCAATCCTGCACCTCCTCAGTGCTCCTGCTGCTGCTGCCAGCAATGGCAAGGAACGTTCCTTCTACGACGCTTATTTCCTGAGCTGAGGAATACCACGCAAGGCCTGAGGAGACTTACCAGCTGGGATGCAACTGTACAACTGACCTCAGACCACGAGAAGGACAGAACTAATCGGATACCGGCTGCAAGAAGAAAACAAAGAGCTGTTCAGCACTGAAAGGTGTGATGGCCGCTGTCTCTGGAGAGTCCTGCCAGGAGGATGTGTCACCTTCACGTCGGGGAGCAGCACGTCCTGGCACAGCGTGCAGGTATATACAGCCCCACAGCCAGTTGGTGTTTGACCCCCTGCCCCTCTCTGTCCCCTCACGGTGTTGGTGCCCTTGGGGTGCCCAGTTATTGCTCTGGGCTGGTGCTCCCAGTTAGTCCCAGCACAGCACCATTGCACAGCAGGGGCAAGGGCTGAGCTGGAGGAGAGGGCTGGGGACTGAGCAGCCCCAATAGCAGCAGCTGCTCTTCTGCTGCAGGGTTTAAAGGACTGAGTTCAGTGGGAGACACTGGTGTTCTCCACAATGTACTGGGATTTCTTATGACACCAAACCAATATCCAGCTGAAGCTGCAAGGCTTGGCCTTCAGGAACAAAGATTCAGGGCAGCCCCCCCCGAGATGATACAGCAGATGATTCATCAGAAAGAAAATTGGGTCTTGCTAAATGCACCACAGACCGATACCAGGGGGGTGTTTGGTGCATTCACGGTGCTGCTGATGCAAACAGGGATGCCCAATGAAATGTGAAAGGGGTAAAAAAAAAAACCCCACAGTTTTCAGGTAACCCACAGTTTGTGGAGAGTAACTTTTCTGAGGGAGTGTTGAAGCCTGTGACGGCGTGAGGGAGGTACCTGCGGGTTGGGACGGTGGTGAGACTCTCCCTTTGCTGGGAGAACTGTCACCCCAGGCTGTGCCAACACTTAAAGTGGGGCTGGGGACTGCTGCTTTGTCTTGCCACCAAGAGGCACAGACAGGTCTGTGCCCCTTGATCTCCTGGGAACCCTGTGTGGAACCCCTGTAGCCATCATAGTTTTTTTAAACTACATCTTTGCATTTCAGAGCCTGACATTATGTGAAGGCCGTATCACTGCCCATCAGAGTGTGGCTTTGGTGTTCTGTTTGACTTTTCCGTTGTTTTCTTTTTGTTTGTTTTGGTTTTGTAGCATGACCTTGAGGGAGTATGTCTCTGGAGGGCATTTGTGAGGGCAGAGGCTGCTGGAGGGCTCTGCAGGGTGGAGGGACCCACACCTGGCAGAGCCTTATCCCTGCGGCTTGTATGGAGGTGGTGGTGGCACAGGCTGCCCCCACAGCAGGCCCGGGCTCTGGCTCAGAGCCTGGTGATTTGCAGAGGTCAGGTCCTTGCTTCCTTCAGGGTGGACACGGAGTCCAAAGGAGGGGGACACTGAAATGGTGTGTGTTTGTTCCCCAAAGGTTGTGTGTTTGTCCCTCTCCCCAGCCTTGCCCGTCCTGACAAAATGGCTGTTTGAGCTGAGTGTGTGGAGACCAAAGCAGGTGTGTGTGCAAACCAGCCCCTGCTGTTCTGGCCTTACGTTTGCTTCACTGCTGAAGCTGAATCCCTGCGTGCAAAAAAAAACAACCCAACCCTCATCCGAAATGCACCCCAGATCCCTGCTCTCAGATGGACCTTTTGCTGGAAAAGCCCCACGAATGCAGAGCTTGCTGCCTGCTGCCAAACGCAAAGGAAGGTTGTTCTTACTACTCTTTCTAGAAATTGCTTGCTTCTGTCTTTTAACCATTTAACAATATATTAATTAAAAATAAAATATTGCAAAGGAGCACCAGACCCATGAAAGTCTTTATGCGCTTAACCACAAGACGGCGTTTCCTCCCCTCTGTGTTAGCACTCCAGCTGCTAATCCCTGCTGAGCACTTTGCAGGACACAGCAGGACTCCAGGCTGTGGCTCAGGTGGACTGTCTCATGGGCACGGTATTTATTTCAAAGTGCACCAGGAGTCTCCTTCTTTCCCTCTTGGATCTGCCCTGCCTCATCCCAACTGATCAAAAAAAGAGACTTCTTTAGACTGAGAGAGCTGAAACTTGCTCTCTCGGAGCCTGTTGCAGGGGGATGGACCACCAGGAGCACATGCCCAGCTTTAATGGCTGCCACACTCCAGTGTTGTTACCTCTTAGGCATAAGGATTTAAAGTACACGAAGGTGAGAAGCTCAGCTGAACCCTGAATCCTGCGTATCCAGGCTGAAGCACAGGAAAACCCAAAGCCACCAGCAGCCCCGGGCCAGATGCTGGTTTTCCAGGCCTGGACTTCTCCCTGGAAGAGCACCAGCACTTGCACCTCTGCTCCTGGGCAGAGCTACAGTCTGGAACCACACCAATGGCTGAGTTTCTCCACCTTGAAGAGAAAGGGAGCATTTGCCATCCACAGCTGTTAACAGTTTCCAGGTAAAGCACGCTGCTAACACACCCTGCAGGTAAGGCCTCTTAAGAGAAAAAAGACCTTAGGCAGCCCTGGTGGTGTTTTGTGGTGGGTGAAGGAAAGAATAACATTCTTTTCAGGTCAAAACCTCCACTTCCATAAACAACTAAACCTGTCTGACCTATAGAAAGTCCTGCCGAGTTGTCCCTACTGGTGTTTTGGGGTGGTCTGGGTGCTGTGTAGGGGCTGATGCTGGTAACATGCTCCAGGATGGAGCTGTGCCAGGTGTCTTCTGGCTTTCACCCTCCATGAATTTTCTTTTCCTGGGAGCCCAGGACTGGAGCAGTCACCTATGTCTAGCCTGGATTCCCTGCTGGGAATGTTTAACCCATTGCACCTCTAGATGCCCCATATTTAAGGGCACAATTTACTGCTTGGTACAGGAGAGAGGAAGTAAGCAAGATTCCTCCTCAGGAATTTTAAGTATATTAATTAATTACCAGCAAGCCCCAGCTTACCTGTGGATGCCTGGAAACCCGAACCCTGCTCATCCTTCAGTAACGTTTGTGATGATGCAGTAAATGCTTACATGGGCTAATGAGGCTCCCAGCTCATCAGCCACTTTTTTCAGCAAAGGGCAGGAGAGGTCTTTACCTCCTTATTTGCCCATTGCAGCCGCGGGTGTAGCCCTCCTGAAACAGCTGCAGAAACTAATTGACTACTGAAAATTGACTGTTTTAGAGCTTTGCAAAAATAACTTTAAATTTGCTACTTTTCCTTAGTAGAGTCATGCTTTCTAAGCACCCAAATTACAGCCCACCCAGGTCGCATGGTAATTTCCACTACTTCTTTTTTTATTTATTCTTGAAACTGATTTATGGCAGAATAGCATAAAGTGCCCCGATGCTTTGGCAGGTGCGGAAAGACAAATTTACACTCACTAATTTAATCCCACGGCGCTTTGCATTTCTAATGTGTGAATCACTTTTGAAAGGTTGAACGTCTTCCCTGCAACAATCTGTCAAACCCTGAAAAGTTCATTCTTATTAGGAAATAACTGCTCTCTTTCTTACTTGCTGTCTTGCAGAGAGTGAGGCTCAGGTGGCTGCCGAGGGTGGGTTTTTTTTGGGGGGGTGGGTGGGGTGAGCTCCTAGAGCAAGGTTAGTGCTGCCCTTCAGCAGCTGTGACTGTGCAGAGCCCCACTGGGAGCACTGGGAACAGAATCTGTTGGGCTGGAGCTGCCCCAGCTGCGTGGCCAACTCCACGGGTGTTTGTGTCAGCACCTCCAGGCAAAAAGAGAGCACAGGAACATCAAAAGAGAAGACAAAGCATTAAGTGCAATTATCTTTCATCTGCGGGCAGCAGGTTGCAGTTATTCTTATCCTGATCTCCTCCAAGACCACAGCAATGCACTTTGGTGTGGGGCTGAGTGAGGTACAGCCCTGGCAGCACCTCATTCCTCTCCTCTGTCAGGGCCGAGCCCTTCAAAGCCCTTCAAAGGCTGAAGCCTTTCACACTCCTGCCCCTCAGTTCTCTTTTTGGTCAGTGCTCACAGGGAGAGCCTGGTCCCAGGCCCGCGTGCGGAGCAGCAGGGTTAGGGAAGGAGGTGGAAGATCTGACGTTTGGGAAACAACAGATGAGGGGCTGCTTAGAGAAGCCAGATGGTCAGTGAAGTGCTGTGCTGTCAGGCTGTGTGACTGTGGGACTGCTGTTCCTGTTACCTATGAAGCATTAAGGTGGCTGGAGGAGGTCTCTCATGATGGGTCACAATCTAATGTGAAGGCAAGAAAGGATCTGGTAAACTACAGACGAGGCCAAACAGCTTCACCAAAGCCACTGGTGAGATCATGCAGCAGCTCCTCCTGGACTTCATTCCAAGCATATGAAGGACAAGGTGGCAATCAGAAACATTCAGCACAGAATTACTAAGAAGACATCAGGTTTGGACCGTGTGATTGCCCTTCATGGTGAAATTACCAGGTACGTTGTCCTGTGGAGAAAAGTAGATGTAATATACTTCAGCTTCAGTAAGGTTTGTCCCTTGTCTCCAGGAGCATTCCCAGTTAGAAGCTGGGAATAAAATCACTCAGAGTAGAGCAGCGCCAAAGAGGTCATCATGAGAGACCGTGCAGCTGCCATCTCTGGAGGGTTTTAAGGCTTATCTAGACAAAGCCATACCCGAGCTGATCCAGTGTTGAGGAGCATTTGAGTAAGACACTAAATTACAGACCTCCAGAGGTCCCACCCCACCACCGCTTCTGTGCTGCCCCCAAGGAGTGGGATCTTTTCAAAGTAAGTGTTAACACTACTTGCAAAAAAGAGCAGACTCTCTTTTGAGTCTGGTGGTCGCCTGTCTTTATGGGACTTTGCTGTGTGCACTGGGGAGATAAAAACTTGGTCATTTATGTGCAACTTAACTTAATGCCCTGTTCGACTGTAGGAATTGAAGAGTAAAAAAGGCCAATAGTGTAATGAGAACAAGCTAAGGCTTCGTACAAGTAACACACCATTAGAGGTGTTTTTCCCCAAAGACTGGCTTATACAATTTCTCCTCAACCCAGCTTCCCAACAGGAACAAAACTAGACTCCTCCTTGCTGTCCTGCTTTTCCTCTCCTTTTACACTGAAAGACTGATTGTTCATGCATTATTTTAGATTCAGATTCCCTTAAAAAACAGTAACTCGACAGGACCTTTTTTCCCAGTAACCTCATCCAGAAAGAATTGGAAAATAGTTAGGAAATTGTTGGTTAATGTGTTGTAAGAATGAAAGACTGTGGAGGCTACAGAACGCTGGGGAATTACACACCAAATGCTCCCTTTCAGACGGCTGCTCCCGTGGAGCACAGACTGCCCGGCCCCCGAAAATCTTACCCGTTGGTATTTGCAAAGCTACTGGCCAGGTGGCTGCTGTTTGCTCACAGCCTGCACCTCGAGCTCTGCTCAGTGCTCCCCACTTCTGTCTCAGAGTCACCTCTGCTCTCCCCTCTTCCATTAGGTCACTTGGAGTAGATGCCAAGTGACCAAGTATACTTAGGGTATACTATGAGTGACAGAGTCATCATATACACAAAAGTATACCAGATGCAATCCTGTTTAATTATATTTAATGGTTTTACTAGATTTTTATACATAATTAAAATAAATTCCAAGGGTAGTGATTAACTTAAAACATATCAATTTGCTTCCAGAGGAAATGGCTGGATTGAGATACAGTGGTGAAGGGTCTGGTATTCATTGGGGCAAATGTCATTTTTTTCTTCGTGCTTCTAGTAGAGCTGGAAGGGTTTTGTTTGATTACCAGTTTGTTGGCTCAGGGTGGTGGTGGAGGCTCGTGTCACCGCAGTCTCTTTGTTCTTAAAATCTCTGGAAAATTCTGCAGAGTCTTTCTCTGGTTTGATTTTGAAGGAAGGTGTTCTCCTATCAACAACAGGCATCATCAGAAAATCAGGTACAATCTGGAGGAGTTTCAGTCACTGTGTATAAGTAAGAACTTGTCAGGCATCTAGCTCAGTAGCAAAAACCCACCAGGTAGAAGGACCTGGATTTCAAGTCTTAGTCTGTAGGATTTTTCTGACTCCAAACGCAACAGAAATTGATTTACACTGCAGGCCAAATTCCCTCATTTGCCTGTGTTTGGATTTTCAAAACAGCCTTTGAGGAAAGTATTCAAACAGTGCAACTTTAGACAACTGGTTTGGCTCCAAATCCAGGAGGCTGGGTTTCTCTGAAATCCTGCTGAAAAGAATATTCAGAGGGAAATCCAAGACATCTACTGGAGATTCCTGCACTGATTCCCTCAGCTGCTGGACCAAGTCTCTCTCTGTTGAGCACACAGCTAACCCAGCCTTCAGATCAGGTACGTTATTTCAGTAACTTTGGTGCCTACAAAATCGCCAATACAATAATTCCTCCGTGTGCCCCAATTTTGTCATCAGCCATAGGCAAGACATGGCTGACTACAGCAAGGCCCACTTTTAAAAACTGGCCGTAGCACATCATAAATGGCACAAATTAATTGAGGGAGGGTCATACTCAGGAATAACGTGTTTTACTGGATTAGTGACAGAGGAGTGGGACTTTCTGACCTCAGGACAATCATCTGCCTTTGTAGGTGACTCCTCCCTAAGCACAAACAGCAGTAAGGCCAGTGCAGCCTTGCAGCCCAGAGCACCCACCTCAGGAGTGAGCTTTTGGTGGTTGGTCTGTCAGCAGAGTCTCTGTCTGGAAGGTCCCACAGTCTTGTCTGGGAGGTCTCTGCATTTGGAGTGAAAGGCTGCAGCATCATTGTGGAATGTGATCTGTTACTCTGTCCTGCAGA